>VZTB01012905.1:338942-360341 GCA_013397245.1 Thryothorus ludovicianus | reverse complement strand
GGAGCCAGCGGCAGCGGCTGCCCGTCTGTCTGTCTGTCCGTCCCCATTAGGGGCTGCCTGTCTGTCTGTCTGTCCGTCTCCAGGAGGGGCTGCCTGTCTGCCTGTCCAGCCGTCCCCGGCAGGGGCTGCCTGGCTGTCCATTCGTCCCCGGCAGGGGCTGCCTGGCTGTCTATCTGTCCGTTCCTGGCAGCGGCTGCCTGTCTGTCCCTAGCCGCAGCTGTGTGTCCACGACAGGAGCTACCTGTCTGCCTATCTGTCCCCAACAGGAGCTACCTGTCAGTCTGTCGGTCCCCGGCAGGAGCTGTCTGTCTGNCCCGCGGGAACGGCCGCGCCGCCGGCGCTCGGAGCGGCCCCGAGCGCTGCGATCCCGGGTCCCTCCGCGCCCCCCACGGGCTCGGCTGTTTTCCGCAGAACAGGCGCGTTTCCCGCAGCTGCGGCTGTGTCGGGAATTCCGAGTGCTGCCGAGGAGCATCCCGGGGCCACGGCACCGCCGGCACGACGGCAGCTCACGGCAGGTCCCCCGTCCGGTTCCCGCTGCTGGAGCCCAGGCAGGACATGGTGCGGTCAGCCCCGGCTGGACACCGCCTGGCATGGCCGGGATCATCGGGTCCCAACCTCGGAGGGCAAGGAGCCGAGAGAATGACAAGAGCGGAGGAGGTTTCTCGCCAAGGGTTTCTTAGAACCGCCCTTAAGAGCAGGAGCAGAAATGGTGGAGTCTACAGCCACCCTTACCCAAGGACTGGAGGTTTGTAGGGAGAAGCCGCGCTTTCCATTCGACTGCTACTGAGCTGGGAAATGCTGCCAGAGGCCTGACAAGAAGCAGGAGGTGAAGCTCCCTGCATGTGACTGCCATCGTCCAGGCTGTGTCTGCAGCCACCCAGCCTGTCTGAGAGGAAAGGACAGCAGCAGGGATGTTAACGGGGATGCAGTGATTGGTGTTAGGCACAAGGAATTCATGGGGTTTGGTGCTTGGCAGAGTTATCTCATTTCCTAGGTTTATTTTTTAAATAATTATTTGTAGAGTGAGAGATTTGAGAGTCCTGAGGGATCACAATGAAGAACTATTTGGGGAAGACGGGAAGACCCCTCTCCCCTTGATAAAGATGAGCTTCTGTCGTCCATCAGCCAAACTGGCAGAGGCAGCCCTGTGGATGCTGAAAGCCCTGTGCCACTACCCCACTGATGCTGTTTGGTGCAGGGGGTGTGGGATGCTGTAGGGGACTGTGTATTGAGCCAGGGCTCTGTGCCTGTCTGGCAGGAAGGATTTTGCTCTTGGTGTAGTGATACTAAGGCACTGTGCTTGTGGCTCTGTCTCTGATCCTCAGCCCTCCAGTGCAGCAGATTTTGGCCCAGATTTTGGTGTTCAGCAGGCACACCAAAATCTGGGCCAAAGCCCTAAACCAGGCTACAGAATTGTTGACTTTTTGGCAACCAGAGCCCTCCCACCAGCCCTGTGCTGTCTCTCTCCTCCCACAGCCTCCTCTAAACTCCCCACAGCTTTTCTGTCCCACACCACAAGCGACTCTCCTGTGACTTCATGAATAATAAACCAGGTCTCTTCTCAAAAACTGCCTCGTGAGCAAAGCCTGGACAGAGCCAGGCCCAGGGGAAGAGAACTAACAAAGTCCATGTCCTGCTCTATTCCCACTGTTGTGTGTAGAGGACTAGTTAGCACAGAAACATGCACACAAACCCCTCTGTATTTCCTGGACAATATCAAATATTTGTTCAAACATACACCTGCTGGAGCTAGCATTGGCCAGCACAACAGATGGCCTATCTCCTGGTTTTCTCCCTGTGCTGTGATTCCAAGGAGCACCCATGCCTGCTGCAGGGCAAGAGGTGATCCTGGACCCACAGACTCATCCCTGCAGCTTAGCCAGCCAGCACTACCTGAGGAGAATACACACCATGTCATCTAAGAATTGTATAGGCATGCTTACTGCCTTCCGTTTATAAATTAATTTCTATTATACAGAAATGAAACTCATTTCCAGGTTTATAAAACATGAGTCACTAGTGGGACTTGCAATTACAGTAAGAACTTTAGTATCCTCTCTTCTAGTACTTAAGTATTTTTCATTTTTCTCATTGTATTACACCTAAATAAAGATACAGTGATTTTAGTAGCAAAGATTAGCAACTATTAAAAAGATTTGGAGATGCAATTGAGGTAAGTTATCCAAAACTCACATTAGTACCAATGTACTACATCTATATTGTACAAGGTAAATCATACTGGAATGAAATGTATTATTGCTTTAGCCCTTCTTTTTTTAGTGAATTGATTCTATTGTTTTTTTCCAGTCTGTTTGTGATTATGAGAGAGATTTGGATAAAGAATCTTCAAGTCAGGATTAGTTTTTGTGGGTCATTACCACAGTCCCTGGCTCATAATGTGTCCTCGGTCACTTCTGTCATCTCAAGCTGGATAACAGAAACCTTCCAAGTAAAAGAACAGAAATCAAGAGGTAAAAAAATGACAATACACTTCTGGTGTGACTAGTGATTCCTTATTCCTTTGGCACAATGGAATCAATACTTCCTAGAATTTTGAGATCAGCAGCTATTTCTGTGTATAACCATCAGTCTTTAATCGAAGACAACACCCAACATGTTTCTGTATCTCAGCCCACTCTGTGCAAAGTGAAGAAAACAGTACTCCCCTCTCCAATCTGTTGCTGTGCTCTGGTGATGGTGATTCTGGTCTCTCTTGGCACAGCACATTCAAATCTCCCAGCCTATTCTGGACCTCATTGCAGAGCTCTGGCATTAGCCCAACCTGCCACTTGCTGCAGCAGAGCAGGTATATTTGGCTATGTAGAGGGGAGGCTGGAGCAGGATGGCTTTGGTTTCAGAGGGTTTCTTGTTTCCCAGAACACACACAAAGTGGATAGGGACAGGCTCAGACAGAAGTGCACACTGGTATTCTCCTGAGAGGCTGAGCCTCTTGCCCAGGACACAGGATACGTTCAGGTGATGTGTCTGCAAAGTCCTCCATGGGCTGCACCTGCACATAGCCTTTCCTTCCTCCTGGAGCCCACTCAGCATCCAGTGCTGATATCCAAACAGCAGCCTGAGGACTGTGCTGCTGTAAAATTCTGTAAAATTCTGCAGCATTTCTGGCAGTTTGTGAATAAGTGTGCTTTATATTTTTTCTACCTTTGTGTCAAAAGGTTCATTAATTCAGAAGGGAGGTGCTGTGGCCTTGCAAAAAAGATATTCATCCGGGCCTGACAATTGATTTTATCAAGAGCCAATTTCCCCTGGCCTTTGTTGTGCTTGTACCCAGTTAGTTGTAAACAGCATCCTTGAGCCCTAGGTAGTTCAGTAAAATAAATGGGCCATCTGCAAAGCTGTATCCACTGTTTCCTCAATTAGATGAGAGGTGAAAATATGCAATATAGCAATTTATAACTCCTGGTTACAGCCTTGGAGAATGCAGTCATAGACCGTCATGGTCTGTGTATGCAAGGCCATCCTCCTTTTTCTTCTTTTTCTCTGTGTTGTGCAATCATTACCAACAATGCAAAGTCATATGTGAGTTGCCATGGTGGAGGGGCTCCTCCCATGACTGTCTGAGCAGAGCACATTCTAAACATTGCACCCTGGAGCCCAAAATACCACAGCAGTAACAGAATCCTTTCTCCAAGTGGTTGCCAGCACTGTCTCCTACCAAAGACCCCTAAGGGTGCAGGCCTTTTCAGCATACTTCCTTCAAACACAGCCTTACATCCGTTGTGCAGATACCATGTGTACACTTAAATTAGCCTGCACGGTGACTTTTTAGTGACTCAAAGTGAAAAAGAATCTCTCCTTCTACCGATGCAAACCAAAAAGGAAGTTTTATATATATGTATCTGCATTGGTAAGCTTCCAGTACTTCACACTACCAAACCATGAAGACAGCTGATGCAGAGTCTAGATCAGGAATAAAAATAAACACAGGAGATGTGCTGTCCTGCATAGTTTGCATGACTCTAATTTTCAAAACACGTATTTTAAACCCCCAGCAGTTATATTTGAATTCTTATTAAAGACCCTGGGCAAAATTTAAATTACATTAATGTAGACTAACCCAACAGCAGTGAAATTGCACGAATGCAGGCTTTGTCCTCAAGAAAGCTTTCCAAACCCCAGCTCTCCTGGTTCTCTGTTAAGCTGAGCTGGAGATAGGAGGCTATCAACAATATTTTAAATGGGAATTAACTTGGAAAAAGTCACCAGCTCAGGTCCAAAACCTATTCACAGGTGCTCTTGAGCACACAGATGGGGAGGGAACTGAGGAAATGAATGATTCCTCCAAGAGCTGGATGGTCACTGGCATGGCTCCCTCTCCCCTAGCTTTCCATGTCTGCTGCCATGGAGCTCTGCTCTCCCTGTGCATGATCCCCCCTGACCCTTCCCTTCCTCAGCACTGCTCTGATCTGTGGGAGTCAGGGCTGCATCCCTGGAAATGTCTCATGCACCAGAGAAACAGGCCCTGGAGGTACATTTGCATGAAACTTTCTGTTAAAGCCTTTGTGCACGTTCCTCTGGGTATTTTCTTCAGCTTGCTTCTTGTATGGCTACTCACATTCAAGAGCCAGCATCCAATATCTTTGTTTTTTACAAAGAAAATAGCTCATTGCTTGTATTTTTCCCCTCTGATTGCTAGTTAATGAAATTGGTTCCAGCTGTAACATCACTGCAATGAGCTACAAAGAATCACTTGTCTCAACTGCCTGGGCCAGGCTCATTCCAGCTACAGCTCACAGATGGCACAGTTATCCAGGAGACTGGAAGAATGCAGTCAAGAATAATGCAAAAATGGGTAAAAGCCAAGGCTCATCAATCTTTGGTGCTTTGCTATTGTATCTGTATTGTACTCCAGCCTCGTAGCTCCAACACACGAGCCTGTGGAGCTGTTTGGTCACTTTCTGGCATCTTGTTCCTTTGGAAATGTAACTCCCAATGACAAGGAGCTTGTGCCAAATGAAAAAATAGTGTAGTACCAGCCTGTGCAGGAGGTGCTGCTAAATAAGGAGTATCTGAGGGACCTGTGGTGTATATCCCTTCCATCTCACCAGTGTCCCCCCACTGTGATTTGAAGAGAGGGTTTTTCCTGGAATATTCATGTCACCTATCATCTGCTGTGTAACTAAAAATCTCAAAAAGGCCCAGTACCAGAACTCAGAGCAGTTTAGCAGCACATCCCTGATAAAGTCAAACAAACAAATGGTAAATACTGGTAAATTTACCAATATGTCTTTCATATTGTGAAAGATTGCTCCTTTACTTTTGGAAATGATAATCCAGATAGCCTCCGTTGTGACTAATAAGTGTCTAGGGTTTTTGCTTAAGAGGTGGGCTCAGGTTTCCTGTGGCTGTGGGTATTAAGACCTCTAACCATTAAATTGCAAATCTTATTGAATATGTCGATGGTACAGTAAGCTTTCTCCTTGGCTACCCTTTCCCACTGAAGCACCTATCACTGATGCTCTCTTGGTGCTTCAGAGGTAGCAATCAGCTTCCTTGTTGCTTGTACTCCTCCAAGTAACATTTTGCAATAACATTAATTATACAGCATGCTTAGATTTCTCATACCATTATTAGCAAATACATGTTTACTCTAGCTTTCCTTGTTTGAACTGAATCTGTGAACTATATCCCATTGAAAAATACTTGGATCCATTCTGTGCAAAGGTCAAGTTTAATATCCTTTTAATATCCAAACTGTTCTACAGCTTTAGGTCTGATTTTCCAGAGGATGACAGCTCCTGTGATCCCCAAGAATTGGATCTGAGCTTTGACAGCAAAGCACTTCATGAAAATGAGGAAGTATACAAAAAACAATTTGCTTGTTTAAGCAAGAGAAGTTAAATTTGTAATTTAGTAGGGAATGCTAAACAGGGAGTAGTAAACTCTGCTGGAAAATCCAAGTGGATATCTGTGATGGTAATACAAGAGAGGTCTAAAGGCTGAAGCTCTAAGGAAACCCTGTTAATTTGTCAAGTAGAAGGGCTCTTAGCCAGGAGTTTATAAATGTTAAAGCCAGAAGGGTTAATGACTTTAAAAAATGCAATTTATAAGGAAGAAATGTAACTTCTAGTGAAGTGAAAGGAAAAGGAAGACTGAAAGCATGAAGTGCTTTGCCTCTGTGCCCAGTGTGTGTCAACTTGGTCTTTAAAGGCACAAAGGGATGACAGTTCCTATTTCTCCTGCACAGGGAGAAATGCTGTGATCAGGAGTGAGGAAGATGACAGCTGCTTGCTGGATGTTAGAACAGCTTTATTTTTTGTAATGGTCCCTACAAGGGATAAGGGCTTAGCTGGAGAATTAAAGTGACATACTTGTCTCTGGTAGGGTGACATGAGGGGATGAGAAACTCACAGACTAGCTGAGAGCAACTAGAAAGAAGTTGTTGGAGGTAGCCCTGTGTTTCCTCTGTCTCTGCCTACAACTGCAATCTCCTTTTTGATGTCTCCTTTCGAAACTGGAGGTGGTGGTGATGATCTAACCAGCACCTGACTAGCCAGACATTTGTACTTGGAGGGCAGCTGGGTCATGTGATGAGGGGAGTGCTGTCACCCTGGCAAATCCCTTCAGAGGATTACCCCAAAATCTCTGTAATTTTCCTTTCAGCCATAAACCACCCACTTTCATCCAACCAACAATGAACAGACTTGAAAGGCCCAGTGTGTTGAGCTGCTGTGCAGAGAGGAAAAGAGCGAAAATCTATACTACCAAGAAAACCTGAGAAATGACCCCTTTGGTGCTTGCTGATGATTGCATATCTTTTGACTGCCCCGTGTATTTGTAGACACTGAATTTATATTGTAATGCAGGAAGGTCCTTCCCTCCCTCTCCAATCAAAACAATTGAGCCAAAACAGCCAGCATTAGATGTTTAAAAAGATTCACCACACAGTTTCAATTATTGCTCTGACTGCTGCTGGGGCTGGTTACACTCATTCTCAGGAACAGAAAACACCTTTCTGTAAACTAGCGATAACAAAAAAAGTATTTCTAGCTTAGGCAAGCTACTGAAAAAGCACTGCACCTTTCTGGCCTCTGCTGTAGCCATATAATAGCTCTTGCAGATTAATTTGGGGACAATAGTGGTCTTTATTCCGGTTTTTAGTTTTGTGCTTGGATTTGCACTGATATGAACACTAGATATACTAAAATTGAGATTTTGATGGTTTTAATGTAAATATGGAGCTACAACTATTTGAGATCTCCTGCATTTCCTTTGAGATTGATTTTTCCTCTGATAATTTGTTTTGCCAAAACCAGTATTTTCCTTTCTTGACTTGAACCATCTTGGTTTCATCAAAACTGGTTTTATATAGTATATCTCTGAGGCTAGGAAGTAGCTGTGTTGAAAGGCTATTTTCTTTTAGAATAAGAACTTATATCTGCACCCCTGTCTAGTCTGATTGAACTAGTTCTGCCCCAGACAGATGAAGCAGTTTAGTTGCAGCTACAAAGAACTTGACAAAGAAGCAAAGATGTCCAAGAAGCAAGAAAAATGGCTTGTGCTCATCTCTGGGCCACCAGTAGGAAGAGAAGCAGACATTTAATGTATGTGTGTGCCATGCTCCAGTGTAGATATGTCACACACTGAGAAACTGGCACTGACCTCACAGTGGGTGTAGCAGAAAGGTGCCCACATCATTGGCACATTGGCCTTTACAAAAATGGTTTTCAAGTACAGCTAACTTCTTATTGCTGTGTGAATGCCTGCTTTGTTCCATTTTTTGTTGTGATCAGGACTGATGCTGGATTCCCCTGCTGAAAGAAGGGAAATCCAGATCCTGGTCCTTCATGGAGGTGGAGGGACACGAGTTAGTGTGGGAGCTGGCAGTGGAATTAGTGCAGTGGGATGATGTGTACATGCACATGCAAAACAGGAGCTCTGCTGCAGCACAAACTACAGCTTGGAGGTGCAATGCTATCTTTGGCTGCATGGAATTACATGGTTCAGCAAAGCCTCTGCATTTGTCTGTGTGGCCAGCAAGCATGCTGCAGTTTGTGTGCATGGAATCAAAGCCAGCAGGATCCCATTGCTGCTGGAGCAACTTATCTTCCCTGCTGCATGCACAACAACGCCTGCAGCCCCTTAAGGAGCATGCTGGGGCTTTGCTCCTCTCCTTTCTTGCTGCTTGGCTAGTCTCCCCTTTCTTTTCTCCCTTCTATTCCTTACTCTGACAGAGTAGCCTTGTGGGGAATGCAAAGCAGGGTGTTTCTGAAGCACTGCAATGCAAACAAACCAGCTCCAATTGAACCTTGAGTGGGAAAATCTGTGCTGCACAGTGTGGCCGTCACAGTATGTGTGAGCTGCAAGGAAAGACTGCCAGGCAGGTGAAGAACCTGAAGGACCTCAGTTCTTTGACAGTGACAGTATTTGGGAGAAAAAATTAAAACTAATTAGTGAATTAGCTCTAAAATGTTAATTTTATCCATGCTTGATGGGCATGAGTACTGTATAAACTCAACATCAGATACCAGAGTATGCTGTGTCTCCTTTCAAAGCCTTGCACAAGTGGTGTTTGTAATGCAGGTGAATGGTGATGTCCACATTTTCCCAGGGGGAGAACAGAAGAGCAGTGCAATGTGCAATAGGACAAAGGGGTGATGATCCAGAATGTAACTCCAGAGCTGCTGGCAATCAGACCTGTACTCTGGACCCATTTTTATTAGCTGAAATAAGCAAGTACAAATGCAGAGTTGTGAGCTTCTAACTGAGAAGCAGAAGCACCAAGCAGTTAATTGGGAGGAGGCTAGCTCCAACTTGTACAGCTGTTCTGTCCCAACAGCTTGCCTGATGGTGTAATACATTAAAAACAACAATAATCCTGTTGTCCAGTAACATGTACAGGCTAGTTTCGAGAATCTTAACTGCAGCTGGATGCAGAGATGCAGGAACGAAACTCGTAAAGCCAACTCAAATCTATAGTGACAAGTATTTTCAAGAACTGGCCATTAGGATGACAGAGTCTAAGTTACATTGGCTTCCACTGCTCCCAGACTTCCATTTGCTGCCCATAAACCAACAGTTTAATTCCTCATTTTGCCCCATGGCAACATCCAGCTACCAAAATTTCTAATGCTGTTTTATGTATTAGACTTGGTGGGGTTCTAGGCAACACCTCTTTTCTCACATGGAAGAGTGATCTCTTTAATGGGATTAAAGAGAAGATATAATTTCCTCCTTCTCCTTAAAAGCGAGAGAATTGTTAAATGGGTAAGAAATACTAGAGTACCTTTTGAGGTTGTTTTTCTGATACAGACTAATATCCTCAACTATATGGTTTCCATGCTTTGGGAAAAAGAGATGGAAATAGCAATGGACTATTCTGATGCCAAAACAGTTACTGGCTACAAGCAGCAATGTCACTGCTGTCACAGAAACTGCCCAGGCTTTGGGCTCTTCTGACAAGTAATACCTAGGGCACGAGCATCTGAAAATCCATTCTATGTTCAGAATTGTTCCTGTAATTCTTTGTAGGAGTCAGCCCAGCTGCAACTTGAAGTCAGCTGGATTCTACCCCAAAAGGCCCTGGTGTTAGTTTCAAGCCCTGGGAATCATTTGTTTAAGTCAGGATGAGCCTAAGAGCTCATCCCACAAGCCTTTGAGGCTGTTAATCAATCAAATCAATCCAAGTTCTGTTGCCCTGTTGGTTACTTGGTCTCCCTATATGGTTGTTTCCAGCGTGTTCTACCCCCAAGTATGTATGTTGTTACTTCTCCCTTGTTTCAGGCCTTTGGAGAAAACCCTGCATAGTGTTTGGTTTCTGGGCATCCTCTCTGATTTCTTTTACATTAAAGTATTTTCTTTTTGGGCTGCTCCATGGTTCCCACTCCTTTATTTTTGTCACCCTCTCCCTGAAGTCAGGGACCTGAGAGGTTTGTTGCAGCTTCCCCCACTGCAACAATTCCCGTGTCTTCTGTGTGTTGCAAATGTTTCCTTACATAGTTCTTAAAAGAAGAAGACAAGGCAGAGCTATTCAACAGCCATCCAGTAACAGAGCACTTGATGCATGAAGTAATACTGAAGAAACTTGTGAATCCATCAAAATGCATGCAGGAATATCCAAGAGAGCTCTTGATTGATAGGACTTGGACTAATGAACACTAGGAAAATAATAGATTGTATTGGGTAATCTGTGTGTTTGGACACCCAACCTGCCAAGTCAAGTCATTCTTGTAGGCTTGGAAAATCACTGAATGAAAAATTCTGCCATGGCTACAGGTTCTTCCTTAAAACACAGAGCAAAGTCCTCTGCATTTCACCCACTGCATAACACTGAGAAGAACCTGCTGTGAGTAAAATCTTGCTTTAATAATTAAATTCCTGCCAACCAAAAGTAGATACTTCTTTTCCTTATGCCTGCTGAAACTGGGCCTTGGATGAGTTTCTGGTCAGCAGTGAGTCTGATCGAGCACCGCGCCTCTGACAGGCAGCCTGGCACTGCCTCGCCCCACACAGCAACTGTGTGCAAGGAGCCCTGAAAGGCGTATTAATTTTTAATTAAATGTTTGACTTTCAGATTTAGAAGGCCTCCTCAAGGTATGTGTCAGTAATATGTATAATGGTATCAATGAGTAGGTGGGTCCTTCCCCACTGAGAATAAATATGCATATATGTGTATGTATACATGTGTTTATATATATGTATAAATGTTTTTAAAGGAAAACATCTGGCCCAGTAACACCTCTGCAGCAATGAATGCAAGCCTCCTGCTTTGTTCTGGTTGCGTTCAGAGCTGCAGCATTTTCACAATGGTGGCTCTGGAAGCTTGCTCAGGAGGACTCCCAGATGCTGGTGCAAAGAGTTTCAGTCAGAAAGAAAAATCCTAAACATAATGAAGTCAACTAGTGCTGACATGTGTAGCATGTTATGTAAAGGACTAACTGGTGTAGGGTAGATTTCTATGTGGGGAAGGCTGGCTTAGTTGGCTTTTGTGGTGAGGAATGTCTAGGAAAGAGGCACAAAATGGAAAAGGACACAAAGAGGAAGACAGAGAGTGTTAATGGTTTGTGCTCTGGAAACTAGAAAATTTATGTTCCCTGTGGAAAGAATTGCACCTGTTTCACCACATGTTTTTTTCAGCTATTTAGCTCTCTTCAGAATATATAAATATTGAAGTTTGGCAGAAGGTACACAGAGTCAGACTTTGAAGCCACTCTTTTCTTTCTGGATGCTTTCCTACAATTGGGAAGTTGTAGGAAAAAAAACAGGTCTAGAATATCATAGCATTTCTTCTCATAGGCAACTGTACATGTTTTCTTGTTAGTAAGCACTGTATGTCACTTTCTCCACAGCCCAGCATTTACTGGAACCCATGATGTGTGATAGACAACACCACCACTCCTGTATATGATGTACCAGCTATATCTTACACAAAACTCCAGTAAATGAGTCATTTTTAATCATTTCTCTCCCTTTTGTTCTCTTACCCATGGTGAAGAAGTGTTTGGAATATATTATTAAGGGTAAAATTTGTATTTGAATAAGGGATAGCCATTCATTGGGATAAATCCTTTAAGTCGGGATAGTTCTGAAATATGAAAGCAGTATTAAATTTAAAAAATATTAAAAAAAAAATAAAAAAGCAAACACACACAACTCCCCTTGGGTAAAAATCTACAATTAAATGAATTGCCCTTTTAACTAATCAAAAATTCTTTAGGCATGTTTCTGCTATGGCAGCTGGTCCAGCATTAGGCTGAGTGATGGGGCTTGTGAAAGGACCTTTAGGACTTTCCAATCTGGTCAAAAATCTTCCCAACTCCTAATATTCCATCTGGCCCAGAGGTGGAGTGGGGGATGTCTTCCTAGATCCTGCTTTCAAAAATGTTGCAGTCTTCCTTTTGGCAATGTAAGCATATAAAAGTCTTTGGTACTTTTCCAGCCATTCACTTAAATAAGACCATGTACTAAGCAGTAAGTGTGAAAGAAATATACATGACTTTAAAAGTCAACAAGAAAAGTATTTTTGTTTCATTTAAAAGCTGGCATTATGCCTCATGCTCTTTACAGCTGCTAATAGCTGACAGCTTCGACCTCTGCCAGGCCCTGAAGGGGGCTGGAGGTGCTGGGTGCACAAGAGGACAGGATTTACACCTTTCCATTTGGCTGACTTGGTCTAATTTGGCAGAAGAAAACTCTTTGACATTCCTGGTTTTAAGAAATCTGCAAACTAAGCTAGGTTTGCTGAACTGTTTCCTGATATCTAGGAATCGCTAAACTGTGACAGCATTTCAACAACAAAATGGCTAAAATAGCTCAAGTGTTGCTCCTGTTATTTCTAAAACATTTCAGACCTACCCTAGAATTTACTTTCTTCTATTTTCCTGAACAATCTGGTACTAGAGACAAGGTTTAACAAGGCAGTTAACATTCATCCCACTTTCACTTCATTAATACACACATCTGTTAAATTAATTTGTTTAATTCCGCCAAGATTCCTGCTTTGCTTAAAAAATAAAATAAAATTGGAAATCTTTGAGGAGGAGACTTTCTGAAGGTCTTTAGCTAAGGTGAACCCAAACCATTGCAAGTTAATTAAGAGCCTTTTTAAAGACAGGTGGATTGATGGGGTTTCCAGTAAATCTGCATACATACAGTTGTCCTGTATACTGGAGATGCCAGAAATATCCCTTAAAATGGCCTTTAAAGTAAAATAGAAAAAAAATTACCGTAATGTTGACCAAAAAAAACGAAATTGTAGCATTTTGAAAATGCCAGAATATTGGTTTTGTTTTGTGTTTCACATCCTTTTTGTTTTGGTTTGGTTTTTTAATATGAACTCACAAAACCAGTAGAAAGTAATGAACCATATAACTGGATCCATGTTACCAGTTGCAGAAGGTTTCTGATAATGACATGTGCCTATCTCTAGCTGTCACAATTTCTCAATTAGAAGAACCAGAAAAGTTGGTGAGGGAGATTATCGTTAAGCAATTTGTAGAATTTTTTTTATTCCTCCACTACAAGTTAGATATAGGAAGGGTCGCATTAAACAGAGAAGAAGAAAATTATCTTCCAGAAATAATTCTTATTGTCTGTCTTAACATTACTACTAGTATTGTCTATCCATACTAAAACAGAAGTGTTTTACAGAGTCTGGTTTTTTTTTACAATGGTATTGAATTTGCTGTTTGCTCAAATTAAGAAATATCAATGATACATGCAATAAAAATTGATTTTCAAGAGTGCTATGTGCAACACAGCTCATTTGAGGAATATTGTTTGGCTTATCCTCTATGGGCAGAATCTGCAGACTGTCTGACAGCATTTTAAATTGAAGTAGTGATTTTAGTAATGACATGAATAAAACATCCCCTAGCCATGAAGCTGAAGCCAAATAAGCCTTGAGATCTGGCCACAGCTGATTTCAATCCCTAGAAAGATTTTGGGTTAGAGAGACTCTAGGAAATGTGATTGCCAACCTGAGTATCATCTTGAAAAGGTGTCACTGTTTGATGAAATATTTATTTTCTTTTTATCAGCACAGGAGGCTTGTGCAAAGTACATCAGTAACAATGAACTTTTCTTCATACATTGTATTTATATTAGGAGAATTTTGCCCTGCATCTGATACATCCATCCCAGGAAGATGATCTTGCACATGGATTTTTACTCAGGTATATGTAGGTCTTCATTGTTTTTTCTGCACTCTGTCTTTTAATGTCTTGAGAAACTGTAGCCATTTCATGGGAATGGGTCTGTGCTACCATGCTCTCTCATGAGGAATTTATTTATTTAGGTACTTCTCTAAGATCATACAAATAACATTGGCATCCAAAGTTGTTTTCTTACCTTGCATCCCTGTCATGACTGTTCCAAAAGCCAGGCTCAGAGCACATGGGCCTGCTTTGCCAAACCCACGGGACTCTGCACAAGAGACAGATGCACACCAAGGCGATCTCATGCATGTTCAGAAGGTTCAATATATCTACTGTGTGATCGTTTCCTCACTTGCTTTAGGCCTCCTTTCAGACTGTAAGGCCAAGGACCATAATCTCATTCCTGAGAACACATCTTCCTTCCCACCACGTTTCACATAACCTGCCTTATCTGCATCATTTGCAAACCTCTTTGCAGAATATTGTCTATTTTTTGTGCTTGTCTAGTGCCAGATAAAAGTACTGTTTGTTGTCTCTCAGAGGATAGTGTAGTAAAGATAGCAGCAATAATCTTGTGGTTTAAAGAGGCATATTGTCTGAATTTATTGTCATGGAATAAAATCTGTTAAAAGATCATTTCTTGCATTGAACTCAACCTTGTGGTTTGAGAGCTGTTTAAGGGCTAAAAGACAGTTGTTTTCATTGATGTATTTTTATTCTTTAAGCAGAACTAAAAAAAAATATGGACAGTTGTACCAGGCAGCTTGCTCGATTGCTTGATGGTCATGTGCCATTACCATTTTGCAAACCCCTTAGACTGCTGAAAGTCTTGCTCTCTCTGCCTCCAGTTTTGCATTTTCATCACGACCAGGAGTTACCAACAGCACAACTCTGCCAAAAAGGTGTAACCAGGGCAATTAATTCTCACTGCTGTTTCGGGCAAGTTCTGCTGGCTTAGATCAAACAGCTGCCAAATGCAGGCTTGACTAACCAGCATGCTTTGTCTCGGGCAGATCAGGAAAACAGTAGCACAATTCCAGTTCATTCCATCAGCCTTGGTTCTGGGAATGCCTATTCCAGATGCCTGGTATCTTTAGCCTGCAGAACCAGGTCTGAAGAGGATGTTTACCAGCTGTCTGTAAAATAATGACTGTTTTCTGAGGCCTCAGTCACATGTCATTGTAGAAATGGCTTTGTGGCACTTGAAGATGTCCATCCCCAGCCATAAGCTGAAAATTACCTTCTTCCTGGTACAGCTTAGATGTCAGAATAAATCATCTGGGCACTCATCATGGGTTTTAGTGCAAAGACAGCAGGTTAGTAAGTGCTGGTAGGAGTGATGTGAGTTCATCCACCTAACTTTTTCGCTGGAATTTAAACACTGATTTTTTTATACTCTGGGCTGACTACAGCTGCTGCAGAGTGATGACAAACACCTGGAAGTTGGTCACACCTTAAACTGGCACAGCTTCTTGGCCACTAAATACCTGATGTGAGACTGAACATTAGTCACTTTGAAGAACAAGGCCGGCTGTGGCAGTGTAAAGGACCTGGAAAGGATGCAAACTGCTCCTGGGTAGAGCCTTCTCCCATGCAGGAGTAACTTTTGGAACAATGTGTACATTTTAGAAGAAGAAAATTCCCATGTGGAAAACCTAGAGTTTTACCTAGGTTTAGAGAACATGAAAAGGCCACAAATGTACAGGCATTTTAAGTATGCAAGGCAAGCAATTCTCTGTCATTTAGAAAACAGGAAACATCAGAATAGTTGAGGCGTGAAAGTCGTGACAGCCACAAATAAAGTAACCTCTGGTGAGTGTATCCGTGAAAAATGTGAAATGTGTTTTTCCCTCAAGCTTCAAAGTAACTTCCTCCAGTCCCACAGAAACTGAATTGGTATTAAGACACAGATTTCATAAGAAGAAAGGTTTGTCATCTATCTCAGACACTTCATCAGCCCTGTGCCACACAAAGCAGCAGGTAAATGCTCCCAAAAGTCTACATTACACATCTGCAGATGATGCCAAAAGCAGCTGCTGCTATTGCTACTAAAGTGAATAAATCCAGAGGTTCTGGAAGAACGTGGCATTAGTGGCTACTCCTGACAAAACTCACCCCATTTGGACTCTGACTTGGTATTTAGCAGGTTACTAAGCTTCATTTGACAGGCTGAATAATGAGGGATCTGTCACACATGTAAGTAAATAGTTGTAAGGAATAATTATCTTCGGTGTTGCATTGTTTTTGATCTTGCTTCAGTTTCCAACCAATTTGTCGAGCTCTCTTTTCCTACTAGATTTAAATGGCAGTACTCTCAGAAACCACTTTCCCAAGGTGGGTGCTTTATACACCAAGAACAAGTTATCTCTAACCTTTTGGTAGGTGTTTGTGTAGTATGATTGTATTGGTGCAGCTTTTTAAATTTTACTTAGGTTGGGACACAATTGTTTCTTCTGTGGTTTGTAACAGAAAACAGGTTTGGTTGCCTTGAGTGTTTGGAAGCATCTGGCTCTTTGAGGCTATCTTCTGACACAATATATTCACATCTGTTTAGCTCTTAAGAGCAAAATGTTGTGATATGATAGGGAAAATATCTGAACCTGAACCATTTGTCTGACCACACCACTGCAGCTTTCACTCTTGGCTGGAGTATGATTTTTTTTCCTAATGTGAGCCTTGCACAAACGATTTGCTCCAATTAAATCTCCTGTCACACTACTGAAAGCCTGTTTAAACTCTGCATTTGACACTGAAGCAGTGGTTTCACAGCTCAGTGGGGCTGTAAGCCAGGAGCCTGCCTGTTCCCAACAGGACACCCTCTCCTGTTGCAGCAGTGAGGACACTGACACTCACCCAGGGCGCTGCAGTCCCTGTTTGACAGTGACCCAGGCAGGCTGTGAAAGCACACTCCTCACAGCAGCTGCTGCCATCACAGAAACTGTAGAGCTGGGCAATTGCAGGCCAGCAGCTTGCTCACGTCTTTTGTAGTCACTGGGCAAGATCACCGTCAAAGACCTGCATCAGAGATGGGAGTCTGCACTGGAACTGACACTTGACTTAGTCTGTTAAGTCATATATACTAATACTCCAGTGTTATTCCAACGATCTGGAAGTGGGTCAGGTACTGAAAGGGAAGCCAGTGGTGTTTGGACAGCATTAATTTTGGTTATTATGTTCATTGTCTGGTTAGACCTGTTTTAGAAATGTGCCACTACATGATGTGCTCATTACAGCAAGCTCATCATCTGCTCCTGCGTGTCCTCAGCACTGTGCTGTAAACAGTCCACTGCGGGTTGGCCAGCACTGCAGGCAGCTCTTGTGCAACCAGTGCTGCTGGAGCCTGCTCCCAGCGGGCTGCTGGCATGCAAAGGGATGCACACAGCTCTCAGTGTGCCCATCAGCAAGGGTTGTGTCTACCAGCCAGGTCAGTAACAGAGAAAGCCAGGTTGAGACAGTACCTCAACATCTCTTTTTCTTCCTACTTGCAAAAATATTTGAAAATAATTTAGTCTGGATTAATTTTGAAACTGTTGAGCTATTTAGACTGCCATATTTTAGCATTTACTGTGTTTGTGGTGGCATTTAAACAGAAATTAAATTTAAACACATCCTAGCCAAATGTTCCAAGCAATAAGTTTCCATGAGTGAGCAAGCAAATAACTTTATGCTGCTTGTTCTCCCTCCTGACTTGCCACTCAGTGATGCCTTTCACTGCACCCCCAGGCCTCTCAGCTGCCCCTACCCTGTCAAAAAAGACTCCAGACAAAACAAAAAATAAAACCCAACTATGCTCCATGTTAAAGCAAACACAATATTTTGTACATTATTCAAGACAAGGAAGAAATAAGAAAAATAAACAAAAAAGAACAACTCCAAACTTACAGATCTACCTGAAATGCAAGCAGCTTTACTACAGTGAATTATAGCTCTGCCTAAACTCCTCTGAAGTAGTGATTGAGGTAGATAAAACCTAGGCTTTTTCTTCATCCAGGACATACATGAAATAAAAATGATAAAAAATCTCTAAATGGATAGAAATCATGTGAAACATTATGCCTTGAAATTGTTCTGTTTCTTCAAAGAGAAATGTAAGTGTCCTGGCAAATCATATTTCTGAATATTGATCCTTTTTTTACAAGAAGCTATTATCCCTGTACCTACTGAAATCTAGGAACCCTCTACACAAATCAGTCAGCTGATTGTGATTTGCAGGGAAGGAATTAAGGCACTACAAGTATACATTTATCTGATTATCCTCAGCTTTTTTTGTTCTCTCGGTGATTTAAAATAAGATTTTGCTTTTGGCAGAATCCTCAATATGATCAATTAAAAGCCAGTCTGTGGTTCATTCACTGGATGCTTGAACTCTCTTACATATGGTTACTGTGTCACGCATCAATTATGCAAATCTGAAAGCAACCATCACGTGCAAACTGATGCAGGCACTTAGAGAAAAAATCTGAAAAAAAATAAAGAAGTGGTGGGGGAAAAGCCCTCCTCCAACCACATAAAGGTTTGTTTTTTTTCTACCTTACAGTGAATTCAAGCCCTGAAGTGCTTGTCCCTGGCAATTAGGTGCTCTGCAGACCAGGACATGGTCATTCTGCATCCTTCTGTGATAAAAGTACTTTTTTTCTTTATGCTTTTGTATTTCAGTCCCTCACTCCTGTGTAAGGAAGGCATGAGAATACGTATGTATGATTCCTTGGAAAGGATGGTTACTTAAAAAAAAAAACCAAACTCTGTTCCGGGCTTTGGTGAAGCACAATTACATTAAGCCTTACCAAGCAGAAAGTCAGCATTTGAAATGAAAAAATCATCTTTGCACAGGTATGTACTGAATATTTTTCTGGATGTTAACACAAGCTATATTCTGCCTAAAGGCCTAATTTTAAGAATGTAAATTTAGATCGATTCCAATGTAATGTGCTCTTTACAGTCTTCTAAAATTTTTGATGCCTTTCACATGACTAAGATTATTGTTAAGATATAAATCAGATTATAAACCCAGCGTTTAAATAATTAAAGATTTGCTGTGACCTTCAAGACACAGAAGTCAATGCAAAGGGCCATCCTTCTGGTGCTGACAGCAAGGTGGTGACATTATTCAGGTAGAGATATTCTGCATGCACTGGCAGGCACCTAAGCAATGCCTCCTGTCATTGAGTGATATCATCAGTATCTAAAATCAGAGGACTGATAGGACTTCAGGAAAAAATAAAACCCAAACTGTAAGTGACTTCTTAAGATGAGATGCTGAGCATTAGGGTAAATTATTCTGAGGGTGTTCAGAACTCTGAACGTTGTTGTGGTGGCTGTAAGCTGGGTTTAAGGCTGCTCAATGCTCAGATGTGAACCTTCCAACAGGGGTGACCCTCCTGGGCACGAGAACCGTTCCTTCCTGGCCAGACCACAGAAGGACACCAGATGTTTGGGACACAGCTGGGGTGACCTGGGTAAGCCACAGGGTGCATCATGCTTCCCATGCATCTGTCCTCTACCTGCCTGTCTTCCTTCTGGCTTTGACCCACCTGGAATTAACATTGTAAGCACCTAACAAACATCTCAATTGTTCTCTGTGTAAGCTCCAAGGCTAGCTTCGAGTGAAACCTCATTTTGTACATTATGAATGGAAATAGAAAATTTGCACTAAAAACTGGTAATTGTCTCCACCTTGGACAGTCACAGAACAGACCTCAGACATGAAAGGAGAAGCTACAGAGGAACCTGTCCTAGCAGAGGTGACACACTGGGTCATAAATCTGCACCAATAGCAGGCTCAGGCTCCAAATTCAGCTTTTAGTAATAAAATTAAGGCTATCATTACACTTGTGCTAGTTTGTGATAGCTATAAACTCGTGTATAAACTCAAGCTATTTAACATGAGAATTGAGATTATTTGGTAGGAGCATAATTTTATTTTTTGTTGAGCGTAATGTGCAATTTGTGAGTGTAAGAACAGTGTCTGAGGGTGAGTCAGCACTCTCCCACTGTTAGATTAAAAATGTGCATTAAGAACAACTTAGATTAAGAGGGCAAAGAGGCTGCTTGTCCAGGGCTGCTGTAAGCATAAGGCCAGTGTCAGGAGGCACAGAAGCAATCATTAGAGAAGTTAGTCCAGAGCCATCTGCAGTAATGGGGACAGTCAAAGTCGTTTTTTTCTTCTTTCTTGAAAGAAGAAATGACAGTTCCTCAAAAATGGTTTATGGGGAAAGTTTTGGGCTTTGAAAAGTACACTAAATTTGTTGAAAAGTGTTCTTGCAACGTTTTCAAAATGAAAAATCTGTGTTTTAGTATAAGTTTACTTTTAGTTTAGTTCTGCAAACTGTTTATACAAGAGTCAAACATTTTCAAATTATTTTATCCTGTTATGGAATGGGAAAAAAACCCTATTAACCCTCATTTGGCAAAGGAAATACTTAGGAGGAGAAATGACATTGAAATTATATTGAAACAATGTGTAAGCCATATTCTTCATATTAACAACTGGTAATCTTTCCCTTCTCATCTCATCTTTGCTTGATCTGCATTTTGACTATACTCTAATTTTGAAAAGGACTGGTTCCCATTGCATAGTCATGTTGCAATCATTGTTTATTGTGTTGCTCTTATATAACACCTACTCTAGGCGTATAATTAATTCTGATCAAGAGATTCAAAAAATATGTCATATATGAGCATTCACAGTCCCAACAGGAAGTGTTTGTGGCCAACGCCAAAAGACAAAACCGGTGAAATCACTGTTACAGGGGGTAAACTAGCTCAGAGAAGGAACGGTGCTTCTGTGCTCTGTGAACATGTGCAGTGTACAGGCACTTGTAGGAAAACACTAATGACGGAGGTACGTGGAGCGGGATGCAAAATGTGCATCACACAATGCCCTGGTATTTCAGAGTCCAGTTCGAGAGTCATCCGAGAGAAATTCTCTTCCTGGCTACGCCACCTCCTTCTCTGGGGAATCTTGAGCAAGGCATGTTTTGACGCACATTTCAACTTCAAAACCCCCTAACTTTTCAGTCAGTCCCAAAGCATCTGGGACCTAGATTCTTTCTGGCTGACCAGCCTAACTTCCAGAGGTGCCCCTCTTGTTAACTTACAGAATCTGACATTTTTTAATAATTCTACAGCAACTGCCCTTTGCTGAACGACCTATATTTAACTCCGGGCACACGCAGACATTGCCTCAGGTGGCACCCTCGTTTCCCAAGCACGCACTGCAATGCAGACATGAAGCATCGGTGAATACCCCCGCCTTGCATCAGGGCACTGTGCGGCCGCAGAGCATCGCTGAGTGCCGCGGGCACCGTGCGGCCACATACACCTGCCTTGCATCACGGCTCGGCGGCGGGACCCGGCAGCCGCCGGCATGATTCACACGGCAGCGCCGGCAGCCGGCGATTTCCGAGGATGAGGAACAGGATAAGGAAAGCAGTGCCAGGCTGACTCCAGGTACCAGGCACGGGGCAGGTGCTGCCCGGCCGGGGCCGTGCCAGGTTTGCCCGTGGGGCTGCAGCAGCTGCGAGGCCCACCGGCGCTTCCCTGTAGTGGCACTAAAACCCGCATTTTAAACCTAATGCAACAACTGCCACAAGCCCGACAAGTGGGATATGGAGCAGGTGGTGGAGTAGCCATTCCTGGAGGTGTTTTAGAGGCGTCAGGGTCTGGCGCTGGGTGACGTAGTTCAGCGGCTTAGGGGTTACAGGCACAGCGCTGAGCGGACGGCTGGACTGCATGACGCTAAAGCACTCCTCCGACACCGTCACTCCGTGATCCCGCCGCCCCT
>VZTB01012905.1:266128-338308 GCA_013397245.1 Thryothorus ludovicianus | reverse complement strand
AGGGCCGGCCGCGGGTGCGAGCGGCGCGGGGGGAGCTGACAGGCGGCCTCGGGCACCCCCGGGGCCGTGCGGGGCGGGGGGAGCGTGCGGGAGCTGCTCCTGGGGGAAGCGGAGCCGCACGGCGAGTGGGAGGCGGAGGAACTGGTCCCTGCGATTATCGCCTCCCTCATCAAACAGATCAATTATGAAAATCCACGTACGGCAGTGGGGAGGGGGGCAGTGGGGACTGATTTCTTTGTTTTCAAGGAAAAGGCCTCAAAGAGGGAGGCGAAGGTTGTGCGCCTTCATCAACAAAATTAGTTAGCCCCGGAAGGTGTGGGGGGGGATATTTATTTACGTCTTCTGCAGAGTTTCCTCTTGCTGAATTTCTCTCTCCGCTCCGTAGAAGAGGCTCTAAGTCGTATGATAATAAAATTCGGGTGGCACGGTGCCAGCTGTTCAAAAGGTGTTACTATAAACATGTAGGCATAGGTAACTTGCTGCAGGTTCGGTAGAGTCGTGAGCGTGCCTTCGCTTTGACTTACAGAGGGGAAGGAGCCCGATTATTAATTTGAAGTGCCATAACGCTGCTGTGTTTTGACAGTCGGTTCAATTAAAGCTTACAACAGAATAACAACTACAGCACGAGTAATGGCGTTGGGGAACGAGAGGAATAGGAAAGGTTCTGTCTGCCGGAGGATGACCGGGAGTGTGTGTGTGTGTTCAGCGGGGTGTATGTTAAAAACAACATACTTAGTTGCGTCTCTGGCTTTTAAGGCACAGCGTTGGATTTTAAGGTTTTGTGTGAACTTTTCGGTGCTATGTCTGATTCGAGTAGGCAGTGGTGTAGAACTAATGTGCTGTGCCTTTATAGAGAAACTGGACATACCTGTTTTTATCTCATTTTACTGGCAAGGCATGTATCAATATATTTGCTTCATCCAAACTCTTGCTGATGAAATTAGAAGATGCTTTATAGTCTCAGCAGCCAACTTCACAGCAATCTGAGTTACGCTGTTTTACTCTTTCCTGTACTTTTAATCATATGGTTGAATTTAGTGGTAAAAGTAAAAAGAACAAAGTGGGCTTTGAGATTAGGAATTTTAGCTGATGATAGGTTTTTCATCTCCATATTTCACTTATTTCTTTAAAAAGCCTTTTCCAAGAACGTCAGTTTTGGGTTATAGAAATAAAGGAGAAGACTCGCTGCCATGTGGCCACAGTTTTATTAACAAGTAGTAAGAAAACCTGTACAAAAATAAACCATGACGAAAGCAATGTGTATGTTTTGCAACTAAATACGCCAAAGATAGCAGTCTTTTAATTTGATAAACAAATTCATGTATTCCAAATGTGACTGTAACTATGGGTCAGACAACAAAGGTGGACTTAACAATGGGATAAACTTAAGTTTGTACTTTTCATCTCTTCTGTATGTGAAATTTGTTTTGCAGGGCTCTAATGGAGCCCTGTTCTTACGTAAAGTTAAACATTGTCAAGTTTTTTAAAACTGTTGTTAGTAGCATTGTCTTTCTTTTCAGTTGCTTAAATAATATCTAGGTTAAAATGGGAAAAACAAAGTGTCTTCTCCCTAAAATAACTCAATAAGTCACAAGTCATCAAGGCCTGCAACTGTTTGAGGACATCTGTTGATAGCAAATTTCTGGGTGTCCCTCCAGATATTTTTTTTTACCTGAGACATTTTGTTGTCAGTCATGTTGATAAGTGTTTCTAGAAAAGCAGCATGTACTTTCTTGAGAGATTTGGAGGGATCTCACTTTCTTAATTGCAGAAGTCAGTGACTGTAGTTGATGTAAAAATCTTGATACACATTTTGTGGTTGTAAAGCCTGGTCCAGGAAATGACTTGGTGTTGGTGACTGCAGTGGGATTATTTGTGTCAATGAGGTGCATTTTTGTGGGGGGTAGAGTCTATGTTTAGAAAATGTAGTACTCATGCAGCAGCTATGGATCCTTGCTCTTTTGTCCCAAATGTGGTGGTTCTGCTTTTCGGCTCTCAATTAAAAGAGGTGGTTTTGTAGGCTGCTTCAGTTCATCTTTTTATTGATCATCTTTCCTCAGGAGGTTTTCTTGTTTTAGATTAGTTTGCTTCTTGCGTGGAGGTAGCTATTTACTATTATATTAGACTAGAAATATTCAAATTGCAACAGTGGTGTTCGTGAAGCATAGCAATATTGGCATAATTTCCTCCATGTAGGTTCTATTTTTTTAATATTTTACATTTTTATAAAGTATTTCATACTTCTGTTATTATGTTTTATAGTAGCTAAAGGAAAGGAGAAATAGTAGTTTGCCACACACTAAGTTTACCATTTCTAACTTATTAAAATTTAGAAGTGAGCTAAAACCTTGAAAAGCACCAGTTTTCTACCTGGAGATCTTAATGCTTAGGAGTTAGTTTTATTCTAGATTTCTTTTTTATGTTATTATTCTTGTAATTGGTGCTAGATTATCTGTCATCCCAAGAATCCATTAAGATTTGCTGGCTCCTGGTGCATGCTGTGATGTGCTTTTTCTTACTTCAAGGGCAATGGCATGGGGTACAGTGCTTTGCTGATGTGGGTTGTACAGTAATCAAAAATAACTGAGGAAACCGGTTTTCTGTATGTTTAACAAGGTTTTCTTTTCTAATTTATAAACTGTCTTACTAAAAAGAACTTTGTGTCCCCTTGTTCATCATGACTGAAAGGTGGTGATAATCTTTGCATCAGATGAGGATGCATTTTCTGAGACTTCAGACTTGAGCATATTCCAAACCTGGGAAGAACAAAACAACAGAAATAAATGTCTAAGAGTTTTTTGGTTCAGGAAAGCAAACTCATGAGGTTAAGCTTGTGCAGTTATCCTTATGTACCACCACAGAAGTCTTCCAGTGTGCTGCTTTCAGTATCCACTTCGGGTACTTTTAACACCTCCATAAAATATAGCTGTTCCATATTTATGTAAGGTCTATCCAGAGAGCATTCAGGGTGATGTTAAAGCCAGAGGTGGAACAGTGGAAGAAGGAAGGCTTTTGAGAGACAGAAGATTCCTTTTTCTTAAGCAGTCTTCAAACTTTGTTGTTTCAAATTAATACACACTGCAACAGATATGAATATGGATGCTAAAAATAACAAAAATGTCATAAATATATAATTATGCCATATAATGTCATGACATATAAGTGTCATGATGTACTTTGACTGCAGTTAGTCAATTGTGGTTTTTTAATTATTTGGAACAGTTCAGTGGTCTACTGAATACATGTGCATTATATGAAACTGCAGGTTTGATACAACTACAGAATGTGGATTGCCCCTGTTTTGAAGAAGTGTTGGGGGTTGTTTTCCTCTGGGTTTAAAGGTGTTCTCAAATTGGCTCTCACTCCTCAGCTCTCAGTGAGCCCATTACTGCTGGCTACTGGAATACTTTCAAAGCGCTCAAACAAATTTAAAGCAAATCTGATTTTAAGATGATTTAGTTGATCTGTGAAAAATGGTGCCAAAAATGGTAGATTTACACTTAAAACTTTTAGAGAGATGTGATTTCTGTAAGGGAGGTTTAGAATGTGTAAATTATGTTTCCTGCAAGTATATTTGAGCTGTTTTGCTGTGACTGGTTAGCTAGTGGAAAATTGTAGCCTTAAATGTGTTTTGATGGAAAAGTTGTACATAGTAAAAAAAAAAATGCACATTTCTGACAGGAATAAATGGAATGTGGGAATTCAGAAAGCATTTGGAGAATTAATTTTCAAAATTTAAACAAGCAACATTAAGCTGTGTTGAATGAACTTTTTTGCATGAGCTCATTCTTCTCTCAATGCAGGTTTCACCATAAAATTGGTTGGACAGACCTTTCTGAAAGCCAGCGTGACCCCATGTAGGTTATTGGGCTTGATCATTATAGTTGGAGGGGATTTTTTTGAATGCTTTCAATAATTTTCCTTTCCTGCAGAGATGTCTTTCTTCTCTAGAGCAGTGCTTCAAAGTAGTGTTTTGCCAGTTTTCAGAACTATTTTGGTGGATCAGTGTTCCATAGTTACATTATGAATTCTGCATAGCTTTTAGAGAGATTCTACACGTGCACTTGCAATAGAATAAGTCTTAAAAAAATGTGTAGGCTTCTGATTAGTTTTATTTGAAATGCTTGTGCCCAAGAAAATCCTCACTTTATTCAACCTTGTGCAGAAAGACAGACAGCCTTTTGTTTCTTTCAGCTGTTTATCGATTGATGTTACTTCTTTCTCAAAAAAGTTACGTAAACTTAGCAGTAAATAACTCCAGCTCTTCCATGAGAAAGTAGTAAGACTCATATTTTCACTGCCTGCACTCCTTTTCCTCAATCTAGGGGCCACTTGTGTAGGCAGAAGGCTTTTTTTTTTCCTCAGGGAGCACCAAGTGCTTCTGTGGTTTGTTTTGAGTCTTGGGGAATTGATGATGCAAGTTAAGATGAGATTTGTTAAATTTCTGCTTCAACCTGCAATGTGTAGATGTATCAGTTCCAGAAGTTGGTGTAAATTTGGTCCATCTTGAGCATCTTGGAGCAGGTAGCCCCTAGGAGAAGCACTGAAGTGTGGTTAAATTCTGAAGCATGCAGGTTATGTAAGCGGTACGTGAGGATCTGCTTTGGCTTTTAACTCTCAGAGCCTGCATGAGGTGTTGGGGAGAGCATGGAGAGGCATGGAAGGTGGGAAAAGAGGGGAATTGGGGAGTGGTTACTGCAGGCTTTTTCAGCTCTGAATAAAATAATGTGAACATACCAAGTGCTGCCAGATCACCTGGTTAACTCCATATTTTACATGCTTAGCTTGTGATTCTTGATTGCTTTATATTCTCAGACATATTTATGAGAGCCTCTTAGCTAAACCCATGTAGTGTTCACATTCACAACTGAAATTTTGGTAGGCTTAAACATATAAATAAAATAGGAATAAAATAGACCAAAACACTGTTTCTTATTCAAAGGAATGGTGGTTTTTTTTGCAAACTGAACATGGAAATACTTGCTATTTACTGGACAGTTAATTTTAGGAAGTCCTTGCAGTTTTCACAGGTTTGTTGTTTTTTTTTTTTCTTTAAGGAAATGCTGTGAGAAAACTGAATGTCCTAATAGTACATTTAGAATTTTTAAGAGGTGAGAGCATTAATTCCAGGGCAGTCTGAGTAGTTAGTTGTAGGTGGATTTTTATTTGGTTGATTTTTTTTGTAACATGCTGTGCATATTATCTTTTAGTTTTTGCCTCACCTAATCTCGTTAGCTTTCCTCAGTTCTGTAGATGTTCAAGTTTCAGCTACAAATTTTCTTGGTTTTCCTTGTTAACTGGGTCTTAAGTTCTGAGCAATCATCATTTGCCTTGGTATGGAGTTTTGAGCCAATTCTCTGCGTGGCTCAGGAAAGAGCAGTGCCATTTATGCATCTTGCTGTATTTGAAATTTGCTTGATTTTGCACAGGACTGCAAAGCTAAAGCTAAAGTGATCTGTTAGGATTTTTACACTGGCTAATTTAATCTGAGCTTCTTCAAGTGGCTTCATTAGGTTTCTCCATCCTTCATTCAAGTTGTATAGTAATGCATTATTAAACAGGAGTTACTATTTTTCCCTGGTAGTGGTAGGTAAAAGAACTCTACGAGAGTAGCTATAAAACTGATGAAGAATTTTAGATTTTCTACATGAATAATTGTAATTGTAGTATATAACATAAAATTAGACTTTTTTCTCTAAAAGATAGTAAAATTTCCCTTTTAATCTGTTCTGGACAGGTACACGCAGCATAAGTGACCCCATTTTTCAGAATTTCAAGCAAGTATTCTGAAGTCTTAGGCTTTGATCTGTAGGGCAGGTAGCCCGAGTGCAGGTGCTTTTAAATTTTCATCACCATGACTGATGTGTAGTGTCAGTGTCTCTGTATGTGGTGAAAACATTTTGTGATAGACTGGGACAGATTTTTCTTAAGATAGTTTGATTGGGTCCATTCATAAAACAGAGTGATTGTGTTGCAGTCTAAAATAGGTTCTTGACCTTGTACGTATGCTCACTGGATCTTATCTTTGATTTCTAGTAGCTGTACAAGTGGAAAAGCAGCTCTTGAGAAGTAAGGTCATGCTTTTCATTCTGAGTCAGGTTTTGTGGAAACAGAGCAGGAAAGTAGTGTTGTAGAAAACTCTAGCACGGCCAAGCATATTTTTAATCACATGATTATTTTATTTTTCTGAAGGTCAGTTAAAGCCAGTAGAATTTTTAAGTGACTGATGTTTCTTTTCTGAAGGTGCAAGTACTGGCATCTCAGCATAAGTAAATATTATTAGATGGCTTAACAAAAGAACTTCCATATTGACTTTAACGTTTTAGGAAAGATAAAAAGTGCACTTAATACCAGAGTACTGCAAGGAAGACAAAACTATAATAAACATTTATGTGTGGATGGTGTTTGGAGTGGAGTGGCCTCAATTCTTTAATTAGCTGTGTATAAAATCAGTGTTTAAATGTATTGCTTGTAGTTTAAATAATGCAAAATGTGAGCAGATAACTTGCTTTATTGGTTTATGGTTATGAATGAGGTGCATTTGTGGAAAAGCCAATTTTTGCTTAATGCTAATGAGAATAAATATAAATTAAGATAATAAATTATACATGTGAATTATATAAAATTGGACAAGCTTATATAATAAATTCATAACATTAATTTCCTAGGCTGCACGTGGTCTGAGCATAGGCTGTGCATGTCTTTTTCTTACATTTTGTATGTGAAGAGTCTTTGTTGAAATAAATATTTTACTTCCACACTAGTTTTGTTTTCAAAATGCTGATAGCATCCGAGTGGACCTGTTTTTTTTATATTACATGCATGTATTTGATTTTTCTGTATAGCTGTGAATTTTTTCTATTTCAGCGTTAGTCTGAAGTGTTCCAAGCACTGCTGATCTGAGCATCTGATCGTGGTGTTTGCATTGTGTGGAACAGAAATGCCCCAGAGAGGTTATTGTCAGGACACAGGGGTACTGATTATCTGTAAATTTGTAAGATATTTATTAATTGTATCTTCCTTCTACTACATGAACTAAGCTGAGGGAGGGATGAAGAATCATCCTGTGTTGGCTTCTGTTTACCATAAAATTTTATCTTTCTATTCCTGTACAAGTTCTCAAATTGTTCTGCTGCTGTTATTATGGAGGAGTTGTCACCAAGCCCCCAGAACTTCTCAGGGCCCTTCAGCCCCATCTCCCTTTCTTCCTTCAGCCCCCTCATCATTCATTGTGTTCCTTGTTTTGAAATGACTACAGGAAATGTGTCTGCAATCTGTATAAGCTGGTGTGTATTTCACAGATTTCCTCTTTACATAGTGTTGACTTTTGGACAATTGTAAAATACTGATCTACTTGTAGGTTAATTGAAAAAAGCCAGAAACAATTCCTGTGGGATTTGCCTTCAGTGTTGAGTAGGCGAGGAATGGGCTATTTATGGTTCAGGGAAGCTTTCTGAATTCAGGTCATCAAAGCTGGAAAGTTAATGAACTAATAGATTTTTTCACTTGGAGAGATGATACCCCTGAGGAGACTCTGTGCCTTCCACAGAAGATATAGATGTGCAGAACAGCACTGCTCTTTCCTTTGACACTTCTTAACTGGGATTGAGGCATGCAGCATCTCTGTTATTTTTTAAGGTTATTATAATGCTAATATTAGAGAAGTCACCAATACAAAGGATTTACCAAAAAAACCTGATTTATTTAATCCCTTATTAAGTTAAGACTTTTTATTTCTACTTTATAGTGTTTGTTGGATGATGGTCTTAAAACTAAATCAACATGTGATCACATACTGGATCAAAGTTTTAGTCTGTTCTGACTAGGTTAAAAATAATATTTCTATTAGTTTAGAGTTAGGACTGATCTGAGTAGACTAAGGTATAGTGATGCTTCTGCTGACAGTGACCTGTTGCCAAGTATGGCACTCTCAGGACAGCCTGCTGCTCATCACCTGCACAGCTGAACTCCCACTATTGTAAAAGGAAATAAAGAATCAGGGCCCAAAATCCCATGGAGATTTCCAGCTCTCTTCAGTCTTTGCTAGTAAATTTGTTAGGTTATATATAAGCAAACAACTTCCCTTTCTGCTTTCAAGTCTTTAGTAAATTGGAAGTAACTCCAGTGGAAGAGGAGTGAGCCACCTTCCTTCTCTTGCAGTGTAAGAGCCTGTGCATGGCCCCTTATCCCAAGTAAGCAGCTTTGAGGAAATTTGCAGGCGAGTGTAATTTGTGTAGTTTGCTCACAGTCACACAGTCCTCAGGTTTTGAAAAGCTTGTCTTTGTCTCTTACAAGCTTTTATTGCAGTGGAATGCTAAATAACTTGACTGAAATTTTTAGGATTTGGCCCTGTTTGTGAATGGGAAAAGGCATGCCCAGTAATTTATAAATTTCTGTGCCACTGTTTGTGCTGTTTTGTCATTTCACCTTTGCCAAGAGCGTGTTTGACAGCCACAGACACACGGCTGAGCTGTGCCTCTCCCTCCCTACACCTTATAGCCCTCCAGTATCCTTCTGCCATGTGAGAGGGATGATTCGCTCCCAGAAATTCAGCTTTTCTTTGTTCCATATTGTGCTGTTCTAACTAGGTTCAAATAATTTAACACCAACTTTGTTTAGCATAGAAACAAAGCTATTGTATTTCTTTCAGGAACATATTTCCTCTTCTTACACAAGCCTTTTTAATTTTTTGTCCCATAGCTTTAGGTTGAGGAAAGTTGTTTTAGGATTACTACTTCTCAAGTGAGTCAAGAGGTCTCTGAACTTCTCATTAGTCTCCAAAATATTGATAATAATTTTTATTCTTTTGGGTAGGACAGAGGAAGTAGATAGATCTTTGGTGTCAAATCCTTATATTTCTTTCTCTGTTTCATTCAGAATGGGTTTTTCTTGAGTTAAGCAATCCTGACATCACACTTTTTTTTTTTGCCCATGTGTTATTTGCATGACTAAAATAAGTCAAAAACTTACTTCAGATCTGAAAATGCTTTTGTTAATTTACAAAGCTAAAAGTCAATGGTAAGACTTTCTGAATTGTGATTTAAATCTGGACTTCAGCTCTGAGTTTGCAGAGAAGTAAGAGTATAGACAGTATCTGGCAGTATATATGGGGAGTATTTATACAGTAGTACAGACAGCTCTTCTTTGCCCTTGTTAGTTTGAAGTGCTCCTGGGAAATCAATAGTTTCACTGCAGGTGTTATATGGTCCTCTGTTTTCAGATGCTGTAGTAATGAGCACTGTAGAAATGTCACTGAATGTTTTTGAAAAGAGTCTTGGTTAATAATGTCATTCTTTTGGCTGTTCAAGCACTTCCATTCTGTATCAGTGACAACTATCTTTTGAGCTAGAACTTCCTAGATTTAGCCTCTTAGCAGTTCAGTTCTTCTAGAAGCTTGAACAAAACCAATTAATTGTTTTCTTTTAAATACAACTAATGTCAGGTGGGCAGAAGCTTGCATCATGGCAGGGGAGATTTACTCATTCACAGCTAATGCCTTTTGATATTTGAAAGGCATTTTGATTTGTCTGCACATGCTGCAGAAAAAAGATGCTATTTAAAAACTTGGATTTCTGTATTGTAATTAAATACTATTCTGGTGTCTTCTTTGGGCAAAGTATTAAACTGTAGAATGAAGTCTTTAGTGTAAATAATAGCACCTTAGAAAGTTTATGTTGAAAAGAAGTTAATTTTGGTGTGTTTTCTTTGCTTTTCCTCAGTGTCCAGCCCTTTTGGAGGGACAACATCCATTAATCCTTGCTGAATAAAGCATATGCTTGTTTCAAACAATTCAGGTCTTGTGGGAAATAAGTAGCAAGGCAGATGAGTGAGGAAGAGGCAGTGTTAAGCTTTATATAAATGATCACAGATGCAGGCATTACCAGCTTTGATTATCCCCTGTTGTTACTTAACCAACTGATAGTTCTTAGGGAGCACCTTGAAGACTGATCTGTGTGAATCCATATATATACACCAATAAGTGGATGAAAAATGAGACTGGTGAGCCAGCATTCATTTTTCATTGGCCCACTCAGACAAGCAATATTCTGCTTTTGTCTGTATTAATAAGAGTTCTTTTTTATCTGTATTAATAGAGTGACTGAAGGTACATTTTGTAAGTTGAACTCATAAATTGCAAAGTGAACCCATAAGTTAATTTTCAGGGAGTATAACAGTTTGTAGTTGCTCATTAGTATGGGATAGTGCTGGGAAAGTGTGCAAAGGTCTGTAAGAGGAAAGTTGTCTATGTTCACAGAATCACCACTGTGTAACTTCCTGTTTCAGTTTGTTTGCCTCTTCAGAGTGTGACTGGTTTTTGCATTTTTTTTTTAAAGAAATGAAACAAAAACTTCATATTTTGCCTTGTGTTTATCTGGTAAGTGATGGCTGCTCAAAATTGCGTAGTTCATAGTCTTAGTTCAGATGAAGCAGGTGTTTGGGAGGAGTTGTTTTTCTCAGTTTTCTCCCCTTCAGCATTTTATGTTTCATAGATTTGCAAGACTAAAGATGAGGAAGGGCATTTGGGAAAAAAGAGAAACTGTATTAAATGAAGTTGAAATCTAGAGTAAGAGAGGTATATTGGTAGTTCAAGATTAGTCTCATTCTTCTGAATTGCTTCCTAAAGTATGACAGATAAATGAATATCTGATCCTTAATTTTGTTCAGTTGCCTAAACATGTCAAAGTCGTTGATGCACTATTACATGTTCTAATACAGACTTGTTTTAAACTTTTCATATAGGCTGTTAAATTTTGCTGTTGTGTAGTGAAATTCCTGTCGGGCCTAACTATAATGCAGGCAAGTGTTAGATTTTAAGAGAAGAAAAAAAACCTTTTTTCTGGGATTTACTAGAAAAGGAAGTTCTTGGAGCATATTACATTTTGCTGTAAAGCTCAAAACCAACCAGCCAACCTGCCTTCCTCTTCCAGCTCCTACCCCAAAGCAGCACTTGTTTTGTGAGGAGACCAGCATGCTCCAAGACAATGCCTTGGAGGTAAACCAAATCTGTCAATCATGGTGCAGGGGCAATCACTTTTTAGGCTACTTAACCCATCTGCTCTGTACTGGCAGAACAGCTTTTCAGAGCTGCAGAATCCATTCAAGCAAAGTGAAGGAAAGGATTTTGCCTAAAATACTCCTGCTCTTGGATGTTTCAGTTGAGAAGGAGGACTCCTCTTTGATTTAATTGCCTGTTCTGCTTGCTTCTGCCGTGTAAAGCCTGGGAAGGAATGGTGGATATTGCAATTCCTGCATTTCTCTTAGTGCTTCAGTATTGTCATGGAGCCCTGCCTGCCGAGGCTCAAGCCTTTCTGAGGGTGAGACTAGAGTTGATTCTTCCCTTGGCCCTTAGAGGATTTCTCCCAGCACTGATTGCTCAGCTCATCTGCTGATCCTGGAATGGAATATGGTGCAGGCTGTGAATATTCCTTGCAGGAGGAGTCTGGAGAACTTTAGTGTAGGGTTTGCCCATCCAAACAAGAGCAGTGGAAGAGTGAAGAACAAAACAAGAGTATTAAAAATCGTGTCAGTATTTGATCTTGTAAATGACAACTGGCAGATGTCATAAGGAAGTTATAGGCATTGATTTCCCCCCAGCCACACACGCCCTCTGAGGGAGTATAATAGTCTAATAGGCATCCTGACAATCCTGACACTCCTCAGGAAACATGGATAATACTGCATTGTCATCTTCATTGTTGCTAAAGGTCATCTAGGAGCAAAAGGTGTCCTCCTTATTAGGACAGTTTTGGTTGAAGATCTCTGTGACTTCCCTGTGAGTCTTGACAGATGTCCTAAAGTTAATAGCCCAGATTCAGGAGAAGAGCAGTGAGACAGGGTGCCTCTCACTTTCTTCATGTTCCCTCTCAGCCTTCAGTCATGTTTTTGGTGTGTCACAATCAGCCTGTTCAGATAACACGGTTGAGGAACTTTGTGGAACTTTGTGTGTGGTGGTTGTTCAGAGATCACTTGTTTTTATTTGTGGGAGAGTGTGTGTAGCCGGTGCATCCTCTTAGAGATATACTCATTGTTACATAGTGAGGAAATCTTAAGAACTCAGAAAAGTGTGGATATTGAGCTCTCCATTTCACATTAATAGGAGTACATTTTATCTGCCCTGTAGTTGAAAAAAATGTAGTTCCATATCTTAATATGTCATTTTTCAGAGATATTCTTGGAGCAAATGCTAGACAATATATCTCTGTCATTGTAAATTCTTGTCTTTTAGATTAACAATATTCAAAGGGTTTATAAAAATTCAAATAGTGATTAGGTTCTGAGGCAGGGAATGTGCTGCTCTTGCCCTTTTCTGGATAATCTCAGCCAAAATTCATCCAGAATGAAGGATACAGGCTCAGGATACTGAGTTATTGTGTAACAGACTATTTAATACCATCTTGATGAATGCCTTGTCTAGCAGTGGAAGGAAGTGTTGGTGACAATCTCCTTTGCCTCAAGGACTGTGCCCCTGTGGTGGCAGTTTTAGATGACAGCAGTCGGACCCTTCTCATTTTTTCTGCGGAGGGATAGGAAATGGGGCAGGGAGAACAGCTGCTAACTAACTTTAATTGTATCCTCTCACCTCCTTCAAGGTAGAGAGCATAAACACCTGCATTCTGTAATTTCAGTTGGTTCTTGTCCCACTGCTCTGTGAAGGATGTCACAGAAAGAAATGAGGCAGATGGTTGTTTTGTTTTTTGAAAACTTTGAGAAGCCTTGTTCTGCAGTAATCACTTCCAGACTGACGTGTTTCACCTGCTAATGTAGAATTGTGGTAAACACACTCCAGCTATGCTGTAGAAAATCTTGAGTAGTAGTGTTTGTAACATTTTTGAGAGTAAAAATGTCCTGCATATGTGTTGACAATCTATGAAAACTTCTGGGATTTAGCAAGTTTGGTCTGAGATCTTTGTGTGAACTTTCTAGAACTTGTCTAGAAATTTCTTCTGGAAGAAGGATAAGAAACTATCTGGTCACTAATCTTTAGAGTATTGGTTCAGGTATCTCCTGTTGCTGCTGGTGGGCTTCTGTGGATGCTCCTGCTGACACTGTAGGACATCTGTTTACTCTTCCTCACTCCTTTTTAACCACCTCTTTTTAAGAAGCCTTAATAGCTACTTAAAGCTGATATAAACTATCAAGATTTCAGCAGGCCCTCAGCAGTTCACTTCTGCAATTTTTCCTTGCGATTCACAGCATTTCAAGCTCGGTTATCTAAGAGGAGGAGAGAGCTCTGTAGTGTTAAGGGCAAAATGATGACAAGGAAAAAAATGATGAATATGGAATGAAGTTGCATTCAGAGGAAACTGTTGTTAAAGTTAAATAGAATGGAAATTATACCCCAAAACATTTATTTCACTGCGAAGTATTATGGATTTCCAGCAACGGATATGTTAGATGTTCCTGGATCTAGGAGTTTGTGTTGTTTTTTGACTCTAGTTGGTAGAAGCTAGGGAGCAAACATCAGGTCCCACTGAAGATCACAAGTATTTTGTTGCTCACCTTTGTTCACGTACAATGCATTTCCATTGGAAGACTGGTACAGGCAGTTTGAAAAGGTTATGTTTACACAAGGAGCCCTGGTTTTCTGGCTTCCTCAGCCTACAGCTGTAATGTGTATCACCAGATCACCCAGTGGTTAAGGTTGGAAGGCACTTCTGGAAGTCATCTTGTCCTGCCCCACTGCTCAAGCAGGGTCACCCAGAGCTGGTTGATCAGGACTGTATGCAGATGGCTTCTGAACGTCTCTAAGGATGGAGACTGCAACCTCTCTGGGTGACCTGTGCCAGTACCTAGTCATGCACACAACAAAAAAGTTTTCATGATGATCACAGGGAATCTCCTGTGTTTGTGCCTGCTGTATCTGCTCCTGATCACAGGGAATCTCCTGTGTTTGTGCCCACTGTATCTGCTCCTGATCACAGGGAATCTCCTGTGTTTGTGCCCGCTGCTCCTGTCATTGGGCACCACTGCAGAGGCTGCTTCCCTCTTCAGTACACCCTCCCTTTGGATTTTGCATATACTGGTTTGATCCCTGCAGGATTTCTCTATGCTGGCTCTAGCGGCTGACTCTGTCCTTCCTATGAGAGATGCTTCAGAGGGTTGTTAGTGGCCCTTCACTGGACTCTCTCCAGTGTGTTTGTGTCTCTCTTATACTGGGGAGCCCAGAACTGGGCACAGTGCTCAGCATGTTGCTTTCCAGTGCTGAGTAGAGCCCTTGGCCTGCTGGCAACTCTTCGTATGCAGCCTAGGATACCATTAATCTTCCTTGCCTCAAGGGCCCATTGGTTTGTCATCAACTTGATGTCCACCAAGAGCCTTGGATTGTTTTCTGCCAAATGTACATTCCAGCCATTTGCCCCAGCAGGCATTAATGCATGGGGTTGTTCCTTCCCTCTGGGGACGGGATGTTGCTCTTCCCTTTGAGCTACAAGACTCGAAAGGGTCTGATAACATTTTGTATGAAGATACATGTTGATCAGAAAACAGCGAGAATTGAGCTGTTTGCTTGGTCTGATTGAATGCTGGTAGGTTACTTGGGAGAGATGGTGCCTGTAACCTTCTAGGAGGAGAGACTGAGAAATCTCCTCAGGACTGTTGCCAGCTTTACCTGCTTTACAGGTCATAATGGCAATAGATTGTTGACAGTGATTGTTTATTTGACTTGATGATTCTAATAGGGTAGACAAACATTGTTAAAGAAAGGGGCTTGAGTGTATCTGATCCTGCACTGTGGAATGAAGGACCTTTTGAGTCCTTTGCAGTCTCTTTTTTGTGAAATGTTTGTACTTTAGTGTACACTGACATTTTAGTCTAATTTCCTCAAGACGTACTTGTGCTACTCTCTGAGTTCAGATGTTTGTGCTTGAGTTTTATCTTTGAATCATTAGCGTTTGGGCAGCAGTGTGTGGAAGTTTTCCAACCAGCGGCTTCTTATAAACAGCTCTCTCTCCTGCCAATAACAGACTTGGTCGCTTTCCCATTCCCCAAGAAAGGTAATGTTCAGATAAGCGCGAGTACATTGACACGTTTCCTCTGCTTGGACACTGACTTCTTACTCTCTTGGTGAATCTGGTTGTAGGCACTACTGAAATTACTGGGGTCTCGCTTCTGAAAGCCTTTCCAAACCTATGTGGTTTTTTCAAAGACCAGCAGAAGCAGCAATCTGGGTTCTGTTGAAATCTGCCATACAAAGACGCAATCAAGGCAACTGTATTCTAACTGTGGATTTCAGTTGTAAAATGTAACCATTAGAAGAAATCTGGGAATGAACACAGAAAAACATCTGGGCTCTGATTCTGTATTTGTGGAAGTGCATCACTTACAGACTTTGTTGCTTGGGATCTAGAGAGTTGCTTAAATCTTCATTGTTAGGTCAGACTGGGGGATTAGGATTGCAGTTCTGTTGTCAGAGATGCTTTGGTAGAGAATTCTGAAAAGTACTAGTGTTCTAGTAGCATCAACAACTTACTGGTTATTTTTTTGGATTTTAAATCTGCCTACAAGCCTGACATAAAAAGACCTGAACCTATGAATTAAATAATCCAAGAATAGATTTAGTCATTGCAAGTCTTACATACCCTTGAGAATACAGGAAGACCTCTTCTGCTCAAATGCTAAACAACTTTTCAGCAGCAGTGAGGAAATAATACATTTTTACTCAAACTTTACTGCAGTGACTTACTGCCAAATCAAATGGAATTATTTAAAGTATTAGGAGTCTTTGCTTTGTTAGAAAACACTGCTGCAAACAAGTTAGCTATGCTAGATCTTTTTTGGAAGACAATGCTCTTCTAACATGATATTCTAGAACTTGAGCAAACCTGTTCCCATAAAATGTCACAGATGTTAATCTGAGTCAGAAGCAGAGTAAGAAGCTGCATTGAAACGCAGAGTTTTTAATGCTTAATCCTAAAAGGTAGTAAGATAATTTTATGGTACTTTTTCAAGTATTTCTGTATACTTATCTCATGGAGATGTGTACTCCTTAAAATTGCCTTCTGTGGACCTTCCTAGTGCTTTCAGAGTAGCTCATGGTGTGTTAATTGTTAAGTGGTAAAAAGCTCTCTTCTTGTTTGTATTCAGGGACTTTGGGGCAAATAATGTTGCAGTCATTCCTTTTTATTGCATTTGGTTTAAAAGTACAGGAATGAAGCAGTTTGCTTGTAGCTTTTTGCAGAAGGGATCTGAATTACCGTCTGTGCTGCTTTATCTCTGTGTGTGACACACAGAGATGTTCCCTGTGAGCACCCCATTAACAGGAGCCCTGTAATTCCTCTGCAGACCGGTGCCCAGTGATTTGCCTGCTTTGTACAGATCATACCTTTGCTTAGAATAGAGTGTGCAATTAAATTGCAGTTGAGATAAAAAAGGTTGTGTTGGCTGAGAGTTTTTAATTAGCAAGGGGAGCCTCTGCTTTGTTTGGAAACAAAACCTCGGGTTTTTGAAAGGAAAGCTGGAAAGCTTTTACTTGGATTGCTGTCTGCAAATCTAAGTGGTTGCCTTTATTATCAGTACTTGTGAAACTGCTGGTTCAGGGAGGCTGTAGAAAATAACTTCCCTGAAGGAGCGCCAATGTAGCAAATGCAAATTAAAAACAAACTTACTGACCTTTCAGTGCTGTGTGTAGCAGAATGAGGAAGAGCTGTGGAGGAATCTGTGACATTCCATCCACCATTCCTCTGTTACTTTGAGGCTTTGCATTTAGGAGATAGGGAGCTAAAAATTTTTCAATGTGTTGGTGATTTTATTTTGTTTTTACTTTTAGATATATAATGGCACATCTTAAGTTTGGTGTACATAGAGTTAGTAGTCAAGTGGATCTAGTATCAGAAGAGTGGAAAAAGTAGCAATAGGATTATTTTTATAATAAAAATCCTTGTATTTAACCAAAACTCCAAAAAGATGAGCAGGATAGAAGGCTGCATGTCTTGTTTTCCTTTTATTCAGCAGCCTATTCCCTTCCAAGGCAGTGAATGGTTTATCTTTATTATGAACTGTATTGTTGTTTATCATGCCTAGAAAACTTGATAGGATATTTTGAAAATACATTTAAAAATATACTAGGAAGAAAAAAAATTCTCCTAAATAATTGCATTTGATTACAAATTCAGTCAAATCTAGTCTTCATATCTTTCCTCTGTTCACTTAGTGGGTTTTGTTGGAAGCAGAAGGAGAGGTAGATTAGGGCTGGTCATGATATTCCTCTATAATGTCATACCATTATTCTTTACTCTTCTAAAACTTTTGGTTCCTATTTTCAAGACTACTTTGACAGTATTGATAGACTCTGGGATATTTTCACTTCCCATAGTAATTCTGGAAATAGCAGCTTTTTTGCCTTCTCCCTTCAGCCCTTTTCTTTAGCTATAGAATCCTAAATCTGTTTCTGATTTTGTATAAACTAAACCAAACTTAACTTTAAACATTGCTTTTTTAAAATTGGTTTGGTCTGAAAGTGTTGAGGTTGGTTTTTTTTTCATTTGGCTGAATCATAGACTTCAAGCATTACTGTCATTTGATTTTTTTTGCTAAACTTACTTGCAATCTCAGATACTGCTTTATCTATTAAACTTCATATATTGAATCACCTTTGCATTGGTAAAGCACAAGTGTGAAATTATTCACACTAAGTACTAGATAGAAGTTTGCTGTTGTATTGAGACTGTTTCTTAGAAGAGTTTTTCTCCTCCGAATTTCTTTTTTCTTTCTTTCTGTGTACTTACTGAAGTTCACAACATCTGATTTACAGATGTTTAGTGCTTGGTGTATGTCCTTTAGAAAGGTATTTAATCATATTTGTGCAAAGGGAATATGTTCAATGCAGGTGTTAATGTTGGGCATTTGTGGGGGTTTTCAGTGGTAGTTATAATTATTTGAATTGTAGGTACAGTGTTGTAGGTATGTAATTGTTTGGCTGTTAGGACCTCAGCTAGTCCCTAGTTAGCTCAAGCAGATGACCAAGTTTGCTAAATCTATGTCAGACACAATTAACTTGTGTTGTACAGGTTGATTTGTGGTCTGGTGAAGCAGATCAGTATTGCAGTCCAATCTATGAGGTGCCAAATAATGTGTTAATATGGAATGAGAGTTAACCATCTATCACTGTTAACCTGTGGAGGAGTGAGGGAGAGCCTTTTGTCCACAGTTACCTGCCTTTGCACCTGCAAGGGCTCTGGAGTTGGATTCTGGGGATTTGCAGTTCTGAAACAAAAAAGCATTAACTTCTGCAAAGTACAATTTTCGTAAATATTTCTTGAAATCTGAATTAGTCTCATAAATGCTGGTTTTCTTTTAATAAAGTTTGAGAAGTCTTGTAACGCAATCAACAAGATGGGGCAGAGCAATTACCTCATATTATCTATATTCTTTCTTTTATTCAAAACAATAACGTAATGTTTTATTTTTACAGATGACTATGGATGAGAAATATGTGAACAGCATTTGGGATCTTCTGAAAAATGCAATCCAAGAAATTCAGCGTAAGAACAATAGTGGTCTCAGTTTTGAGGAGCTGTATAGAAATGCTTATACAATGGTGTTGCATAAACATGGTGAGAAACTCTACACTGGACTAAGAGAAGTGGTCACTGAGCATCTAATAAACAAGGTTTGTCCACATAAGAAGTGTCTTACATGAAATAATTCTGAGCAGTTATTTAAATGACAGAAAATCTAACTTTATTATGTTACCTTGTGTTGCAGTTGTGTAGCTTCTCTCAGAAATGGTAGCATAGAGCTAATATCAAACTCAAATGAATTCATGTTCCAGGTACTGTTTGTTGTAAGCCCATAGGAAGCACTTCAAAGTGTGTAACAGGAAACAGCTTTTTTTTTGAAGAGTAATTGTTAGGAGCTGATAATATTTTTTAAAGGTTTGTGTCATTTTTGGTGGCATTTTGTGACTTTCTTAGGCCAGATTTTGTCTTGTTTGCCAGTCAGTTTTTTCATCTGTGGAACAAATAAATACCCATGTAAGAACTTGTGTTCTATAAGCTAATGAACTAATTCACAAGTTACTGAGACAGTTGTGCTGGGATTATGCTCTTTAAAGAGGCATTAGGCACTGTTCAAAAACAACAGCTCAGCAACAGCAAAAATCCTGAGTAGCTCACACTTTGCCATGTCAACCTTTGCAATGTAAGTCAGTCAAAATGACATGCAGAAACTTTCTGAAGATGTATCATCTGAGAAAAGGAATATCCGTGTCTCGTGTTAAACCATGGAATCACTTCTTTGGTCTTTAAGAGAAGTTTAGAATTGATTAATAAACATGTAAATGGAAAAAGTTAAAAGTCACTTTTTAGGACTCCAGATAGTATTTCAGGGCAATAGGATCCTGAGCCTCTGGGAGATGCCTGCCTTACTGCTCATGGTAACACCCATAGCAGAGAGGTGTGTGTCCCCTTCCATCCCGTGTTTGATCCCATATTCAGGCTGTGGCTTCAGATGGACTATCAGATTTTTGTCCTGCTTTTACAAGATCTGAAAAGGAAAGTCAGAGACCATCGTGTATCTTGGATAATTACTTGAAGAGGAATTACAGAGAATGGAAGAATGGATGGGAGATTTATGGCTAAATAGTGCAGGATACTTGGGGACTTCTTTTGTGCATTCCAACTGGAATTACTGCTGTGGCAGAGAAATGTGTTATTTCTTTTCTAAAATCCTAGTTTTCAAAGGTGTGGTCCAGATAAGTATAGTCTAAAATTGCTTTGAATGTGGGGCTTTTTTACTGTTTGCACCAGAGGAGACATCCTCTATGAAGTGGCTAAATAATTTGTAGTTCTTTTCTATAATTGTAGCACATCTGTGACTCTCAAAACCTTCTGGTTTCATTATCTGTGCATTCATAATCTGTACTATTCATATAGAATGTGGCAAATGGCTGAGGCTTTTTTGCCTTGTTCTTGTATATGCCTATGCAATTAATTGTGACACTAAACTTTTATTATTCCTGGGCTTTAGTTTATCCTGGTTTGGTGTTTTTTGTCTTTGTTCCTAGGTATTCTGCCACTTATCTTAGTTCCTAGCTATTTTGCATATTAAAAATCATGCATTTGCAGAATTAATTATTCTGAAATGTTGATTGTGGCAGGCTGACAATAGAGCAGAAGATTCTGAGTTTGTACTTTCAATGCAAAAGGTAAGAGGACTGCACAGATAGCAGTGCAGAGAAGTACCTGACACTTATTATTCCTGTATCTGGTACTTAAAAAAAAGAAATCTTCTCTGATGACCAAGTATTCTGATCTTTAATGTGATTAATCAAATCATATCCATGTGTGTGGGTGATAAATAGATGACCAAAACTTTTTTCAAATAAAAAGGTTAACTGAGTTTTAGTAGTTAATTGCTGTAGAATTAAAAAAGCAAAATTATTCTGATGATCCCAGCCTGAAAATTAAATAATCCAAGGAAAAGACATAAAAAAAAGTGTCTTATGCCAAAAATTTCTGAACAGTAATGAAAATAGAGGCTAAAAGATACTACTTGTCCTTTTTTAGACACATTATGTTGAGGCATATATAGATAGAAATATGGGGGAAAATAGGGCATTGTTTAGCAAGAATAGGATCAGTTGTATAATGATATCTTATGTTTGTGCCGTTAGTACTTGTTGTAATATAGATAAAAAAGTTTTGTTTAACTTCATGTTTTGTCATAGAAATTTTAGCAAAATCTTTTATGTTCTCTATCCCTTTGCAAGAGCAATTCTCTGGTAAATTTTAAGTAGCTAGTGGATAATAAATGCTCCCATCACAAGTCTTTGTATAACTTCTATTCAGAGAATGAGTGGTAGATGCTAGAATTTAGAAGAGGGAGATTTTGCCAACTGAAATATTGTTCATTAAATTTTGTAACTTTTATAAAAATGGAAATGTTCACAGATAAATAGATTTTACTGAAGAGATGTACTCAGTTCGTGGAGCACTGCTGAAGAGCCTACTCCAATTTGAAATTGCAATAATTTCATAAATTATTTAAAAATTGCATAAATGTAATTTGCTGCCCACATCTCCAGGTTATCTTTTTAGAAAAAAGCTGCATTCTTGTGGTATTCCAGTCATGCTGGTTAATTAAGAATAGATGAAGAGACTAGGTAGATGCAATGTATATGTTCAGTTGTTTTTACAAGTAGTTTTAAAGCTTGGGAAGCACAAGCCTTCGTTTTTGATGAGGCGTGGTTAGGAGCTGTATTTATGATTTATGCTAATTTAATTTGCCAGGTGAAAGTTATGGTTGTTCAGCATTTTAATTAACAATCAAACACTGATGAGAAAAGTATTTAACTTTTCAACAAGGAAACAGTACAGTGCACTGTCTTGACAGCTTAATTGTAAATAAAATAATAGGTGCAAATATGGTCAATACAAGATGCATGCCAACAAGTTGTTATCAAGAATGCTTGGTTTTAGACTGCAAAGTTTTAGGTTTTGAGCCCTGTTCTGGCTGTGGGTAAAAGCTGTAGTAAGCCAAGTACTCTGCATCACTGAGGTGAGTTGGCTCTCTTGAACTGCCTTCTTTTTACTACAGGCTAAGAACATGCTAAAACTTGTCTTCACCTGTGTATTGACATCATTATTTAAATATGGCACATGTAGGGCTATTTAAAAATACTGTTGACTTTTGAAAGTGCTGAAACCTTTCATCTTAACTCAAGTATTTAATTCCTGTGCATCTGATACTTCACTAATTTCTCCCTATCCTGCTCACTGACAATCTTGTAGCTTGATGTGGATGGTCTTCCTTTACACTTCTCAAGCTTAGTCTATTACTTCACACAAGTGTTAAGTGTTTTTAAAACACATGGAGCTTAGTTTACAGCTCTCTAAACCATTTGATGATAAGCAATATCATTTGTGTTGCAGTAAAAAAAAGTTGAAGTTAAAAAGTTTACAGGCTAGGATTTTTAATGTTCCTTTTATACGTAAGTCAGTGGGAACAATTGAGGTGCATCCCAGAGTCTTGAGGGGAATTGATGTAGTTGACATTTATTGTAGTTGCCACTCTCCACAATATTTGAGAACTCATGGCAATCAGGTGAAGTTCTAGGTGGCTGGAAAAGGGGAAACATTGTACCCATCTTTCAGAAGTGTAGAAAGGAGGATCCTGGGGGCTACAACGTGTCAGCCTCACCTTGGTGTCTGGGAGGATCATGGAACAGGTTCTCCTGGGAGTTGTGCTAAGGTACCTGGGTGACAGGGAGGTGATTTGGGACAGCCAGCACAGTTTCACCAAGGGAGAGTCTTGCCTATGAAGGAGTGACAACAAGGGAAGAGCTACAAATGTCATTTCTCTGGATGTCTGTAAAGGTTTTGACATGGTCCCCCATAACCTTCTTCTGTCTAAATTGGAAATGGATGGATTGAGTGAGTGGAGTTAAATGAGTAAGAAATTCTGGTTGGGTGGCCACACCCATTGATTGTGGTCAGTGGCTCAGAGTCCCAATGGCCATCAGTGGCAGGTGGTGCCCCTCAGGGGTCTGTCCTGTACCTGCTATTTCAGAGCAGCAGTGCAGGCAGGCATGTGAGAGCACCTTTGGTCAGAGGGCACAGAGCTGCTCATGGTGGAAATGTTCAGTGCAGAAGGCATGCTGTGGGGTGCTGCTGCAAGTACAGGCTGAAAGAAGCACATCTACTCTGAGACTTAAAAAGTTATATCTGGGGTCCTTTGCAAGCTTTAAAATTTACTATCTTAGTGTTGCAGAGAAAAGGGAGAGATGAGAGTCATCTCCATCAGCAAGTTTGAAATTATTTCCATAACATCAATGAAATAGGGAGGAATGACATGAGAAGTTGTGTAGGAGGCAAATTACCTACTGAGCATTACTGACTGGCAATGTATGAAGTGTTATATGCCTTTATATTTTCTTAATTATGTTTTCAGATGATCTTGAGCAAGTCTACTGTTACATGGAGGGCAAAAGGATGTGAGGGAATTGCTCAAAAGTACATAACTTTTCAGAATCCCCAGTGTTCTTCAGTGTTTTTTTTTTCCTTTTAGCAGTAAGATAGCTGCAGGAATGAACAGACATTTCTGGTAGTCAATCCATTAATCTACTTGGGACTCCTAAGATTTTAGAATACTATATTTTAAACTACTTGGATTTTTCTAAAAGGAACTCAGTAATAAAAGTTCTGAGAACTGGAAGCCTTGGTTCAGAAAGTGCTGTTCTGTATTGCTGCTCCCCTCAGGAGGTTCTGGCTGTCCTTACAGTAGAAGAAATTACGTAATTGAGCTATTTGTGCTGCTGCATCAGGCCAGGCACTGTAAGATAGAAATAGTAGGCTGTAAGTCTTCTTTGTGTGCACTTAATCAAGAGTTATTTAAAGGTATTGAAAGCTTATGCCAACAAACTACTCTTAGTGGGGGGAGGGTTCTGTATTTCCTGGAGACCTGTATCCAGTGGAAAATACAGTAGAGCCTGAAGTTATACACAAAATTTCATCCTTGTAACTATAAGAAGACCTTCCAAAAATTTTGAAGTTACTAATCTATTTTCAAGTGTGTCTCTTTATGGATAGTCCTGTTTAAGCTGGCTTTCCTTGCAATTCACTTCATAACTGTAAGTATTGTCATAGAAATCACCACAAGCTCAGCTAGTTTAAAGTAACATTCTGCTGATAAAAATCCTTGAGATTTGAAATTTTCTAAGGCTTTGGCTGTGTAGCAGCTGTGTGTCTTCTTTGTTCAAAGAGTTGTGAGTATGCACATTTTTTTTACTTCATATCATTTATTCTACCAAAGTGGTGTGACTCTGCACCTTGGCTAACATGTTTTGTGCATTGTAATGGTTTCTCTGTGGGATTGCTGAGTTACTGGCCATACAAGGAATGTGTTGAACAGTTTTTAGCTATGAAGTTACTGTAAGTGGTAACTTACATGGCAGTAGTTTGGTTGGCTTTTATATCAGCTGAAAGATTGGCTTTCCAACCCTCTCTGCAGTTTCAAATAAACCTGGAAGAATGTCACTGAGAAGCTTCACAGGGAAATTCTGAAGGTAGCTCTGTTGTACAGCACCCATTCCGAATTTAAAGCCCATTTCTAGAAATCCACGTGGCACACCATGTGGTGCAGATGCCACTATTGCAGTGTGCCAGTGTGTGCTTGGAAGCAAGTTGTCACTGCTACCTGGTGGCAAGTATCCACCCTTTTTTGTGTGACTTGGCACTGACTGGCCCAACACGATTAGACTGATGATGTGGGATGTGTGCAATTAAAAGGGCACACTACCTCTGTGTTCTTAAACTAAAGGGTATCATAAAATTGGTCAATAGCTACCCTTGGTTATTTGTGCTTGTAGTCTAATCATGCTTTGGTAAATGTTATCAGTGTGGATGAGCTACCAAATAGTGTTTATAATGCTGTTTCATACTGACCAAAGAAGTGAAAGCAACCATGTCATGTTTATTTCTCTTGTTCTGGGAGATTCTACATGTTCTTCACAGGTACGTCTGCTGAACTTTTTAATGCATATTTATGTTCTGGCAAAAAACTACTTCAACTGAGTGACAACAGAGCACACATTTGGGAGACCAAAGGGTACATGATGATCATGATCAGAAAGTGAGGCAGCTGAGCTGTGCTTATACCTGTATATTGTGTTTTCCAAAAGCAAGGAGGAGAGGCCTTGCTCAGGTGTGCAGAGTAGGTGTTTGAAGATGCAAGAAAGCTTTGAACAACCTATGCATACCTATATTGCCTAGATGCAGTCACAAGGTGAATATTATTGGGATAAGTTTCCCCTCCATCTTTCCCTTCTCCCTCTTCTTCCCTCCTTCCCTCTCCTCTTCCTCTTCCTCTGCCTTCATCCCTCTCCTTGAGACCGTTGTGTTGGATGATGTGCCATGCTGTGTATCTGGTTTGCTCATCTGAGTTTGTGAGTGTGTATCCTAGTGTGGCAGACCAAATTTTGTTACCCTAGTTGGGCCTTACAGCTTCATAAAACTGGAATGACAGAATGAAGCCTGTCAGGTGGTTGCATGAGATGTTGGTGCAGCTTGTGGCTGCCTGGCGTGTGTGTTTTGTTTCCCTGTTTGAATCTCTCTACTGAATTTTACACTCTCAGCCAGTTACAGTGCAAATCAATAAATGTGAACATTCCGTTTGTTTACAACAGAGGGCAGAATATATTTTGCATGTTATGCCAAAAGTCAATTCTCACATTTTATTAACTCTGGAACAATTTTTTTACATTCCCACAAGTTTCTCTTTGACATTAGTTTCAAGTTTGAGCACTGCAGTATATGCCTATTGGAAAAAATCAAAAGATGAAGCTGGATGGGTTTTTTTATCAGTAGGGAGAGTAGTGGCAGAGGTATAAAATCTGAAGTTGATGAGACAAATTAACTTGCAAATTATAAATACATTCATAGAAAACAAAGATGACTTTCTATTTTCTATGAAGTCTTGCCATTGGTATTAATGTAAGAGTCTGATCTTTACCAAGAAATTGGTTCCTTTCAGAACTGTTGTTTGCTGTATCTTTATGCTATCTCAGCTTGTCTCTATAAATGTCATCATGGCCAATTTTCCACCTGTACATGTTCCTGTTTGTAGCATTTACTGCTGCTACCCAGTGTTCTGAAATTACTTGTGATAGTAAAATTGCCAGCAATTGAAACACTATAACACAGGAAATGAAAGCTTTGAGGAGTTGTCAAAGACTATTTTTAATGTTGGAGATTTCAGGAATTCCTTTGAAATTTAAAACCCGTGTTTATATTGTTTCTCTTGTTTCTAGCATAACTTTCCTTACTTATTTTTCCACAGAAGGGAAATACGAGGTAGGGATAGTCAGCACTCAGGAAAAGCAAGAACCTGTTTGCAAAATTCAGGTCCATAGAAGAGCAAGAATTCTTGTGCTGAAGCTAAGTTTAAGATTTAGATGTTGCAGGAGAAACTGGCTTGAGTTTATGTCAATATATAATTTTTTCTGTCATTTCAGGTGCGAGAAGATGTGTTAAACTCCTTGAATAACAACTTTCTACAAACACTCAACCAAGCATGGAATGATCATCAAACAGCAATGGTGATGATTAGAGACATTCTGATGTATATGGTGGGTATTCTGCTATTTCACAAGTTATCAGTGTAGTAAATTGTCCTCTTACCATGCTTACTAGTCTTTTTCCAAAGCGCTCTGTCCCTTATTTTGAATTTTCTGTGTGCATGCAAGACTGCTACAGGTGTTTGACAAATTGTAATTGGGTTCATGCTTTAGGTTATCTCATTATCACTTGAAAAATTGATCTAAATAATAGTTGAACTTTGCAGTTCTTAAAAATAAGCTAGTCAGACCCATTCTGGCAGATTTTAGATGTTAGTTCAGCTAGTGGTGTTTTCTTACTGTGGAAAGCACTGTGGTGTAAAGCCTCCTGAAACTTCCAGTGTAGTTGTTCTTTAAGCTTTAAGATTTAAATAGGGTGACTTGGCTTAGGTACAGTGTGTGTCCTTGAATGTTAAATTCTACTGGATCCTGTGCTGTTCTTGAAGAACTTGTGTTAGTTTAGGCAGATTAGGCAGTGTACATAGAATGTGATTTTTGATTGCATACTTGCCATTTTTTACCTGTAGCCAACAGAAAAGACTCTTTTGAGAGAGGACCTGACATTTTTGTGTCTGGATTGTGTTATGCTTTTGATAGTTGGTAAGTATTAAAATTCCCATAATATTGGGGATGTTCTAGGATGCAGGAGAGTATTTTTGCTTAGCTTCTAGACAAAGATTTTGACTTCAAAAGTGTTGAGATGCTGTGTATTTTATGTAAATTTTTTTATTCCCAAAGTATCTGACAGTGAAGGACATAAAATAATGGATTTATTTGGTCCAAAAAGCAGATTAATTGGAATTGTACTCTATTTGCCAAACAACAGAAGTTAAGATCTTGTCTTGTAGCTGTTAAAGATCTAATGCTGTGACATTGATTGTGTTTGTATTAGCCACGAAGTCCTCTTTGGTCAATAAGCTACTACAAGTTAAAGAATTTGGAGTAATTACGGAATCACAAACAATTCTTTTTAATGGATTTGCTGGCCTTCATGTTGGAGGAGTTGGTTTATTTTGGTAGGGAAAAGACCACATATTTAAAAAAATGGAGTGCTGAATAAAATACCATCAATGGCACTGAATGATTTGTTTATCTTATATTGCCAAAAGATGGACAGATTGTTTTGAAGATGTACTGTATTTGATGTGAGAGATCCAGGACTCCCTAACCTGTTTGTGAAGGGCAAGTACAAATCAACTGCTGCTAGCTGCATCTAGGCATATTCAAGAACAGTTAATGATTAAATTAATCTACCAAAGGTAGTGGTGAATTTTCAGAAGGGTTAGAAGATGATATCCAGAGCTTTGTAGGGAGCAGCTGTTGTGTTTTAGCCCAATATTGTATATTATTTCAGCACAGGAGGTGCTGGATAATGCAATATCCAGTAATGGATATTGCAATATCAGCTGTTCTTAAAATCAATAATTTTCTGATCTTTCAAACAGTAGCAGAGAGAACTGTCTTATAAGCTTGCCTTTACTGACTTGACCAATATATTAACAGCCAAAACCTTTTCTGTTTGAGGAAGGGTTGCCTGCTTCAGTTACCACTCCTGAGGGAACAGGAGAGCTGCTTACTGGGCATTTTTTGCACTCAGAAGAGCAATGCCTTCACTTTGTTTTGAAGCTTGAGAGTGCTGTTTAAACGTCCAGCCAGCCTTCTCTTTTCCACCAAGATTCCAGGAGAAGGGAATCTGCAGCATTCCTTCAAGTATAAATTGAACTTCATCTGTTGTCTCTTAGATTCAGAACAGAATAACAAATAAACTTGAATACCTCTGGACTACATAGTATTCTGTGTGCTCCAAATTATTTCAAGTGGGTGTTCAGTTGAGCCCTCTGCTTGACTAATTATTTGACTCCCACAGATTTTTTTTTTACCCTTGTACCACAGAAACAGAAAAAGAAATCCACAATAAAATATATTTATAGTATAATAGTAAAAATAGAAAAGAAATTTTTTCAAAATGCTTATATAAGCTATGGGGCACTGATGTTTGTTTGTTAAACCTCTGTAATGTAATATGGAATTTCCAGTTATAATTTTTACTAGGTAGAGCTATCTAGTGTGAAGATCTGATACAAAGGACCAGCTCCCTCCTTTGACTTGGAGAGACATAAGACAAATAGTCAATAATACATGTTTTGATTACAAATTAAAGAATAAGCAATGATTTAAAACAGGACTGCTTTGAAAGATTTGCAGTTTCACCTTTGTCACTGGGATGTCCTCCTGAGTCAGACATCATTTTCTTTCATTCACAAAAGACTAAGAATAAAAAACTTTCAGTCTTGAATATGTGTTCATTCAAAAAATTTGGAAAAGCTGGCATTGCCACAGAACTATAAAGTACATGTGAAAGATCAGACCTGACTGCTTTTCAAAGGAACAATTTTCAAGAATTTTGTAAAATAAGAAGTAGTTTGTCCTTACTTTCTAATGTTGAGTCTGAATGACATGTAAGTTTACAATGATAAGCTTATGTCAGAAATAATTTATACCTTTTTATTTTAGAAAATCTAATATAACTGACATTAGAAATATTTTATCCAAAAAAAGCACCAAACACTATATAACCTGAGTCATCAGGCATTGTAAATTAATGTGCTTATGTTCTACCAGGAGAAGTATCTGCAATTATCATATGTTTGTAAGTAAAGCATGAGCCAATCCTCCTCCTGTTTTGTAGGCCATCTCAATTGCACATCAGTTTCAGGAAATGTACCTATTGCCCAACATGCCATGCTGTGACATTGGTGAAAGTGAAATAATTAATACCTTCCTGAATTCTGGTTTTGCTCTCTTGAATTCCTGCTTCAACCTAGTGATTTTACATCTTAAACATGTTAAACTAAATTGTATCTGTTTTAATGCCACATTTGTTTTCCAGCTTTGTTTCACCCATTGGCTGCCGTGTAATTTAAGTAAAAACAAACACCTTTTCAAACCACCTTAATTTCTTTCCTCTGTTTAATTTTGCTGCTTTTAAAATAAAAATCAATACAAGTAAATCTTTTCTAGAAAGGCTTGTGCTTTGTACAGTAAAGTATGTGCACTATGGTGCTTAATGACTAGAACACTTGCTGTTTGAGGTTATGGCAGGATTTCATTGTTCATGCAGATCATCTTCCACTAGACACTCTCAAGTTTGCCTTATGGTTATGTTTTTAAAAATGTGTGTTACCTTGTCTCTTGTGATTACTCTCTGGTAAAAGTCTGTTGCTTTAATTTCTGGTACAGGTGTAGGATGTGGTTTTTGCAACCTTTTGCATTTAGTGTGCAAGATTTGTCTTGATTATTTTGAGACATTCCAGGTTCCCTGACTGAATTTCAAGTTTGCGTAGTTCCACTGGATTTTGTATCACGTAGCACGAGCTCTCTTCCTTTTTACCTGTTTAGACTGCAGTAATTGGTGCCAGAGTAGAAGTAATACATTCTGTAAATTCTGGCACTGTCTGTAAAAGGCAGTGAGGCACTGAATCAGTAAGGTCGTGTGCTAAGCAGCATCTTTGCTGAGTCAAGTCAGGTACTGAGACAGGTTGAAGTAGTGAAGTGCATTTGGGCATATCTGAAATTCAGCCTCACAGTGGGAGTGCAGGTAAACTACAGTGGGCTTTATTTAGCTGCTGTATGGAATGGGGGCAATGGAGGTGGAGTTGTTTGGGCTTTTCTTCAAGCAGTGTGAGTGTGTATTCTTAGAACATCAAATGGAAACTGGGTTAACTGGATTATGTGGTGTCTCTTCTTTACTACTTGTGCTTGCTAAATTTAAAGCAGTTTCAGGTATGCAAGCGCAGCAGTCACACCCCTGGCTGCAGTACAGGCCTATGGCTAGTGCCAGTTACACACTGTCAGGAGTGAACAATTGCTCCTGCAAATACTGCTGTGCATTTTTCAGAGAGCACAGCATTCCCTTCTCATCTGTGCTGTGCACAAAGCTGGTGTCTTTTCTTAGGCCAGCACTGACACGTTGGATACGTGAGTTTTGACAAATGACTCTCGTTGTCCATGGCTTACACGTAAGGTAATAGGGAGAAGTATTGTTTTTATTTCCTGAGCTAGGATCAGGGACACTTACTGTATACACAAGGGTGTCTGCAGGCTGCTGCATCATCCAGGTAGTGCCTCCCTGCAGAGATGGGTAAAATGTGGCTACTGGTACCTTACAGTAGGTGACTTCAGATCACAATTACCCTGCAGTGTAAGCAGGATTATAATTCATGAATAATTGCTGTCTGCAACTCCATCCTTGTCTCCTGAAAGTTACTCTTACCTTTAAGTACCCACTGCTTCTCCCTGTGGGAAGTGTTCTGTTCAGCCAAACCTGCTCCTAAATGGGGGTCTCTGTGATTTTCTTTTTTAGATTGGGAAAGCTTCCAGGAAATGTGATCTGTTACCAAGGGTGAGCAAATCAGCAGGATCAGAAATGTTAATGTTGCTACTCTGGTTTGAGTATTGTAGAGAGGTCTGGCTTACTACAGAGGCTGCTGATAATCTGAGAGGAGTTACTCTTTCACAATGGCAGTGTTCAGCACTGCCACAACAGAAGCTATGCAGATGAGTCATGGCTATGGCTTTAATCCTTTTAGATACCCTGCTGCCTGTGCTTCAGAGGCATGAATATTTTTTAAAATTATAATTATATTCTTTTCTCTTCAAGTTATATAGTATTAGACACTACATTTTAATTTGCTCTTTAATCTCTTCGAAAATGTATTTTAAACTCGTCTCACTTGAGAATCACATTTACTTCTGTTCTCGTTGCAAGTGTGTAAATAAGGAAGTGAAATAAACACTGGTTCTAAAAAACAGAAGTAACCTTTTCCAAACACCTAGCCCACCACATGTCACTGAACTGACTTCATGAGAGCAATTAGTAAATGTTCTGCTTTGAGGGAGCTGAGCTTGCTTCAGGAGCCACAGAGCAGGCATTTCTGACATGTTCCCATCTTGTTTTTTCATTTAAATTAAGAGCTGCCTGTCTGAAGGCAGAGAGTGGGAAATCACACATTAATTGCTGAACCCAGTGTTTTGCTTTCCTCTGGTCACCAAGTGGCAATCTGGCATATAATTAGTATAGGAATAATTTTGCCATGTGAATACCAAGTGCTAAATGGTGGGATATCTGTTCCTTCTTATTTTTTTTAAATCGTGGAATTTATGTGGACTTGCAATTTTGGAATATTTTTCCATAGTCTGAAGCATAACATTTGTTCTTTTAATGGTATCATTTTCCAGGTGTTTGAGTAGCTTTACTTTTTAATTTTGCACGTGATAAAGCATTTGAGATAGTGATGGAAGAAGTGGGGAAGCTATTCTTTATACTCAATTTCATAAATTGACCATCATCCTTTATAGAATTGGATTATCTTTTAGTATTGATAGCTGTATACATTCTTAGAAAACCTCATCCTAGCCAAATTTGTGAGTGGGTATAAAATTTGTAGATTTTTCTAATGTCATTGTCCTGATGCTTAAATGGTAGCAAAGCAGTATTTTTAGTAATTGCCCAAACTATGATATTAGAGTAATGGATTATGCCCTGACAGAAATTAACAAAAATAATGATTGCTCATCTCAGAAAGAGGTTGTAAAAACTCAATGTTTTTCTGTTCTTAATATTGTTTTAAGTGGTCTCACCTAGTAGTGCCTATTAATCAAATATATGCATTTTCTGTCCACTAGTGACTTGATTAATAGCCTTCATTTTTTCAGAATTAATTTGGAAGAGAGGAATAGGAAAGGAGAGAAGGTTTTAGAGCATTTCTTTGAGTAGCAGTAAGGGACTCGGGGTCTGCTTAGCACTCTCAGTCAATTCTATATGATGGATTTTGGGCTATGCAGTCTTTAAATGCTAATCTGAGGATCAGCATTGGTTTTTAAAGGTAGGTGGATAAAAATGGATAGTCAAGGAGCTTGATAGAGATTATATAGGGAGATAAAATTTAAACATACATGGAAATGTAAAAAATATTTTCTTCTCTCCCTTTCCTTTTTTGGGGGGGAAGTGGGGTATGGGTGAGATTATAATGAAACATAAAAAGGTTTTGAAATATTGCTCAATTTGAATGAAAGTGAATTTGTGGAGAGTGGAGGGAGGGATGTCTCCAGAAGTCTTATGTACAATTTTGCAGTACTAATCCATAAAGATTTTGATTTTAACTCTTCTTGTTTTGGATCAATATTTATTGCTCTTTATCTAATGATAAAGGAAACTTCAGGGAATTTCACTGAATATTGAATATTTTTTGCCTAAAAGGAGTGGTAGGAAGCTAGTGCCTAGCTAGAAGTGGTAGGAGGGGAGGAGAAAGTTAAATCATTTTTCTTAAAGATCAGAAAGAGATGGAAGGGTTTGAGTAGGAAAGTAAAACCTCTTGCAAATAGTGCTGTGGATTTAGTCAGTAGTTGGAGACTCATCTGCACCCAGACTAACAAGCAGGAAGCTGTAGCTCTATTCTGGCATGTTTTAGTCCTAAATGCTGTGCTTATACTCCTGAGCCAAATAGAACTTCCAGTGTAAATGACGTTTTGGAAAACAGGACTGATTTTGAAAGGTATACATAATTTCTTTCTATTAAGAGAAAATACATATTTGGTCATATTTTCACTATAGAGAAGTAGTCAATCTCTTGTATTTTTGAATAGCATTGATGCTGTGAATTCACGATTTTATTGCTGTTTATGTCCTTGTTGTAGGACCGAGTGTATGTGCAGCAAAACAACGTGGAGAATGTCTACAACTTGGGCCTGATAATTTTTCGAGATCAAGTCGTTCGTTACGGCTGCATCAGGGATCACCTGAGGCAAACTCTGCTGGATATGATTGCAAGAGAGCGGAAAGGAGAAGTTGTAGACAGGTAAGTTGTTTGTAAGTAGATATTAGCTGTCAGTTTTTAAAGAGTGACTCAAGAACATACACAAATAATCTGTTGTTTAAGATCACATTTGTGATCACAACTAAAATGTCTTCATATTCTGGTGTAGCATACTTCTTTATGTATTATATTTTAGCATAATGGTAAACAGAGAAGCTTGTTAATATATTTTTAAATATTTATCTTGCTACTCTGCTTGCATTTCTATGACTTAGAGTGCCCAACGTGCAATTCAGGAAAAGAGAAAGACTCCCCAGCTACAGCTGTGTATTGTCCCCTACTGCCAGAAAATGGAATCTTTTTCTAGATGCAGTTCTTTTGTTTTCATTAGCTTGCTGGTATATTTGAATTTTGGTTACATTTATTTTGTGTTCAAACGGATTTTTATTCATTTTTTTATATTTTTGTGTGGTTGGGTTTTTTTTAACATCCATCCAAAAACCTCAGACTTTGCATATCAACTTCCACATGTGCAGTTATTTTGAAGTTGCAATTGCTCAGTTCTGACCTATATGTGCAGTTTTCTTTGAAGTAGTGTTTTGGGCTAATTTCTTATATATTAATATATATTCATCATCATCATCTTATAGATGATGAAGAACTTGAGATATGTGTCCCTGTCATTATATTTAAAATACTTAATAAACATTGTCAGCTCTTTAGTTTTGAACAAAACCAAACAACTCTGCTCGTATAGTGTTCTTGAAAATGTCGTGTACTGAAGAGATTAGAATAGACTTTCTATTGGTACATTTTATTAAAGTTAATGTTGTGTTATGAGTTGTTATTCTGCTGTGTACTCTGTCTTACAAGCACATAGATTTCTCAAGTTGTTAACAACTTACTTTTTGGCAGAGGCGCAATAAGAAATGCTTGCCAGATGTTAATGATTCTAGGTCTTGAAGGAAGGTCAGTCTATGAAGAAGACTTCGAGGCTCCATTTTTGGAGATGTCTGCAGAATTTTTTCAGGTACAGCCATATTCTAATACCATATTTGAAGTGTTGTTATAACTGTCTGAGTCTGTCAGATTTGGTGGTACCTTACGTGCTTGTTTTTTTTGTTGCATATGTCCATCTCCATTAAATGAAATAAGAAAAATAGTCACTAACTGCAGGAAAAAGTAACACAGATTTTACAGAATTAGCATAATTTGAATGTAGTTTGAGCTATAGGTGTTAATGACCTGTACAGTAATCAGCATGCTGATCTTGTACTTGCTTTAGGTTATTTCATTGAGTTAGTCTGTATCTGCTTTGCCCCCACAACCTTTTTGAAATGAGAGTAGCATGAAAGGTTCAAAATGTTTCAGGCTTGGAAACCTGTTAAACTACCTTCAAGGAAACTTTGTTTCCTTCATAGTTTCCACATTTTTGAGTTATTTTTTGTTATAAAATAAACCAAGTCAAGTAACTAAGCATATCCAAGTGGCTCTCCAGCAGTTGATCAGCCACCAAATAATGCATTCCAAATATTTTCTGAGGGGGTTTTTTTGTGAGATACTTGGAGGAGGAAATCCAGTTAAGTGCTTGTTGAGTGTAATCATGATCATCTATTCCTGGAAATTGATAGAAATTTTAAAATCATGTTTAAAAATATCTGGATAAAGCAATTTATGTCTCCCAATTCTTATGCAGAATCGACTGTCGTATGCTCTGTCATATGATCTCCTAACTTCCTTGAAAAGCAGAAGCATATGTTGCACAGCCATTTAAATGTCACTGTGTTCTGTTTTTCGTTGGTGCTTATATAAAATTAAGAAAAATAATTACTTTTATTTAAGTTCTGTTGCTTAGCTCTGCCTGAAAAATAAGGTATCTTTTCTCCAAAGACTCTGCTGACCAGTATGAATAAAAACAGTTTGACAGAAGAGAATGTGCTCAGCATTGTCATTAATGAAAATAAAGAGAACTACCACAGGCTGGTATTTGGAAGGAATCTTTGATCCTTCCCTTTCCCCATCTTTGTTTACTTTGAACCTGTAGCTAAAATTCTAGTTAATAACTGGAAACTAAGTTGACTTGGGTTGTTTTAGTATGAAAAATACCTTGCTTATATTGTATGTACCTCCTTACATAGCACATTTAGTATAATAGAACCTTTATTTTGTGTTAATTGTGTATGTGAATCTTGAATGTGTTGGACAAGTTGTGTTTGATTTGAACTTGCTTATAAATGCTGATCTGATGTGTTTTCTTTTTACCCTTTACAAAAAAGTCTAAAGTGTTGATTTGTGTTAATCACAGATGGAAAGTCAGAAATTTTTAGCTGAAAACAGTGCTTCTGTATATATAAAGAAAGTAGAAGCTAGAATTAATGAAGAAATAGAGCGGGTGATGCATTGTCTGGATAAATCAACAGAAGAACCCATTGTGAAAGTTGTTGAGAGGGAGCTTATTTCCAAGCATATGAAAACTATAGTGGAAATGGAGAACTCTGGGCTAGTTCATATGCTGAAAAATGGGAAGACAGAAGGTAAGACTGCATCATTTATGAGACACAAATGCTACTGATACTGCTTATTGTTTTTTAAACAAGCTTAACATTTGTGTAATTTTGGGAACATGTAGTGACTATTTCACAAACATCAGAAAATATTCAGTGATTGTTAGATGATTAGTGATTAAAACAGAGCCCATATACTTAACTTGTTTCTGTTTAGTAGCAGATGCAGGTAGTTTTGTGGTAAACCAAGTATCTCATAAGAAAAGTACAAATCTGTTGTAGTCACTAGTTGACCATGAGCTGTTTTATTACTTCCATTCCTCTAATATGTATTTGTGAAAATGCATCACCATTTTCTGGCTCACAGGCAGTTATTTAAAAGTACTTGTATAAAAGATATTGCAGGACCAATTCTCGGGGAAGGAGTGTTGTTGCAGAAAGGAGTTGGCAGTTTCTAAAGGCTAAGAAGCAGCTTATTTTGAAGTGGTTGAAACAGAAGGGCTTGGCTTGATTTGCTTTTCCCTAATATAGGTTAATGTGGGACAGAGTGACTGAATGAAAGTTATTATGGAAATAGAACCTAAGTTTCTAAAGCAGCATAACGAAGAGAGGGATTGTAGTATCTATATTTAGAAATCTGTGCTCACTCTAAAGCCATGAGAATGGGGAACAGCCTTGCTGCTTAGATTAATGGCCTTTGTTCATTAAAGCAGCTTCACAATTACTAGGTGATAGTCAGAGCACAAAGTGAGCACATTTTCTAGCTGTAAAAAAGAATTACTGTGTTGAAAAAGAAAGTGATGATACTATACTTAACACTTCCTTCTTTAATATTCAGTTTAGATAACCTTGAGGCTGAGGGTGCAAGGATATTGAAGGGTATTCATAAAATTACAGGAATTTGTTTAACTTTTATAGGCCTTGGTTTGATTCAGTTAACTAACAGAGTGGAAATGCTGCTTTGTGAAGATGAGATTTTTCATAAAGACATATGGATGGATTGTTCTTTTGGAAAGCAATGTTAAGCCTAAGCCACTTCTCATTATTTTAAGTGGATGAAACTTAAAGTAGTAGTGTAAAAGTGTAATTGGCTTTAAGACATATAAATTGAAGTCTAAATTTTTACTGGCTTTTGCTTTTAATACAGAAACAAACATCTCATTAATGCTGTCCTGTTTGGTTTAACTTACTTTCAAAAGAAAATCCCCCTAAAAAAAAATTTGATACAGTGCTTGATTTTGAGAACGATAATCTTGGAAGCTACCTTCATAAATACCCCTGTAAAGCATAATCTTGCTGGAGGTCTAATAGGTTCCCTATCCTTTAGCATTAGCATCATCTTTTGCTGGCCCTGAGGTCAGCAATGACAAACCTGCTACAGACAACCTAGAATAAGTGAATACAGTCTTTGCTTTTCATTTTGATGCTGCTGCAGTCAGCATCTTGTCAGGGCTAAAGGGAAGAGATCAGAAGAATCTGGTGCCTGAGCTGTTACAGGATGCTTTCTGTGGCTCAAGTGGCTGAACTTCAGCTGTGAGCTTTAGCTCTGAGATGAGTGGGTTACAGAAGTGTAAACACAGAGGATCCTGCATAATCTCTCACTCTTGCTTGCAGACCTTGCTTGTATGTACAAGTTGTTCAGCCGTGTGCCAAATGGTCTGAAGACAATGTGTGAGTGCATGAGCTCATACCTGAGAGAGCAAGGCAAAGCACTGGTTTCTGAAGAGGGAGAAGGAAAGAATCCAGTTGACTACATTCAGGTAATTAAGTACTTTAACTTCTTTTTCTTTCCCACATTCCCCACATCAGAAGTTCACCACATACACAATTTATAAAGTATACCTTAGTATTGATTCAAAAGGGGTTGTTATTAATAAGCTAAATTTATAAATGTTTTTTAACGTATGTTCTCTGAATCCTCAGACATATTTAGAACTCTTACTTTAGGATGGTTGGAAAGTACATACTAAGTTTTTGTGGATTTAGAAGTTGCTTTTAATAACTTAATTCAGCCTAATTATCTAACTGCTGGGAACTTCTTGGATTTCCCTAAATGCTGTGTTTCTAGAGTGAGTTGTATGTCTGCTGTATAGCTTTATAGTGTCCACTTTTTTGAATTTTATGTAGCACTAACCATCAGTGTTTATTGAGGCAAAAATCACATAACAGTATTTCATGGAAAGCTTAGCTGTGACTGAGAGGTTGTCCTGGTTCAGGGGACAGAGGTGAATTGTTTATCAGTCATAACCAATTACTCATTCCATTCTGTCTCCCTAAGAAACTGAACAGTTGTGCCTGTTAAAAGATGTGAGTGTTCTTTCTTGTTCTCTCTAAGTGATGTGTACAATTAATTTATCAAGATCACAAAATATACCTCAGAACTATTTGTCATATTTTCTCTTCCATTGTCTCTGAGAAAGTGGTTTGAAATTTGCATATAAAACCTTTAGAGTTTATTGGACCTTAAAGCTGTGTTTCTATAGTTGGAAGATGTTTTATATTTAATGTGAAAGTGTGAATTCATTAAACATTATTTGAGGTTTTTTAAAATGTGTGATTCAAGTTCTTGTGTCTTTGTGAGAAACATTTAATGTATGTTTGTCAATCTCTGCTGCTTCATTTGAAAACAATAACTGTACTAGAACTGGTTAGTATTTAAAGAAGCCATTTGAGTATAAAAACATCTTTGATTGGATTATTAATTTTCTGGCAATGCTGAAGCAAACTCCTTAGCACACTTGAACAAGAATCACCTCTTCAAGGGCTGGTAAAAAGAAGAGAGAATGCCCTTGAAAAATTATTAGGTTTAATGATTAAGGACTCTTACATTTGTGGTGGTGTGATTTAGAAAAAGAAACAACAGGGGGGGAGAGGAGTGTAAATGATGTGGAAAATAAGTGTCTGGATTACTTTGAAGTAATTTTCACTCGTGATGGGCCTAAAGAGGTATCATAAAAAATTAACTGAGAAAGATAGGTCTAAAAACTTAATTATAAAGATAGTATCAAGGTTTCCTGTCACAAAGGTGAAAAGCAAAGTGAGTCTGAGGAAGATTTGCCATGTGCTTTGGCAGAGCTCAGTCCCTCAGTATGGTTCCCAGCATCTCATGAAGATGTCAGAGGGCAGGGATTGACATTGGTTTACTGTAAAAACCCCACAAAGGTTTATCCACCACTTCCACCAAGGAGATGGAGGCAGGGAGGAATATCTGTGAATTGAGAAACCACCTTGCTCTTTTCATCTCAGCCCTGTTCATGTGAATATGTCAAGGACAGTAGCACTGAGACAGACATGGAAGCTGCATTGCACCATGAAGAAAAAAAATCATAGCTCAGCACTGCTTCCACAACATGACATCACCCTGAGCATAATTGGTGAGATGATTGCAAAAGCATTGCCAGATTTAAAACTTTGTATAATAGTTTGAAGGGATGTTGAAATGCTTTTGTAGTTAAAGGTACTAACAGTTTCTCCTGTTTAACACCAGGTTGTTCAGATGGTGTACTCCTGGAGAGGAGACATGAGCTAACCTTGGTAAACAGAGAGAAAGTGGGATTTACTTTGAATTTAAAATTTCTAATATGCATTAATTAGCCTGTCTAAAGATCATTCCTTTAAGTGAGATGGTGAGTTCCTAAGAAACATTACTGCTTCTTTGAGTAATTCTTGAATGGCTTCTTTAAGTAACTGCATATGAATAATTTCTAAAGAACTTGTAGATGTAAAAATAATGCATCCTGAAGAGTTTTTGCAGGCAGTGGTTGTCCATGACAAATGTAACTCTCACGTGACGTTTTCTCCCCCTGCCTGCCAAATGCTGTCCCAGTTAAAACCTGTATGTACCATGTATACTTACCAAGGTGCTCAGGTGATTTTAAGATGCTTCCCTCTTCTATACTCACTTGCTTTAACCTTGGGTGAAGATGGTGCAAACTCTAATAATGATGCTGAAACTCTGGTGGTTTATTTCAGAGAAGTGGTTCAGTTCAGGTCCCTGATGCTTGTATCTAACTTTCATGTGCTCCCACTGACTTCTAATGATAGCAAGAAACACACGACTGAATAATGCAGAACACGTCCCTGGATTAAATTAGAGGGAAACACAAACACTGAGAAGTTTGGGCCTGATGTTGCAGTGTTTTCTCCTCAAACTTGTTCAGTAGCTCTAGGGATGCACTTAACGGCTGCTTAGCCTCAGCTTTCCCATATGCTGTGTTTATGGTACTGACTTTGTCCATGTTGTTTGAAATAGAAAAGACTTAACGAGTGCAACAAATACCTACCTCCTTTAAGCTGCTGATTCAAAAATACAGCAAATCAATCTGTTTAACAAGGGTGTTTAAAAAGCTTGCTTAATCTCAGAAGTGTATTTTAACAAACTGCTCTAGTGTTTGACACCAATATTTTAGCCAGTTTATGTGAAAATTTCTGAAAGAGATTCATGGCAGCAATAGAAATTTAAAAATGGAGATGAAATTTCGGATACTTTCTAACGATTCTGAACAGAGAGCATTGCTGAACCTCTGACTATAGATCTGATCTTCTCTATGGCCTCGTCTATTATTATTGTTTCCCAGCTTACAACTTCACATCAGTGAAAATGGTTTTGCTTTCTTTTCATCTTTGAAAGGGTTTACTGGACTTGAAGAGTAGGTTTGATCGCTTCCTCCAAGAGTCGTTCAATAACGATCGGCTCTTCAAGCAGACGATCGCGGGTGACTTCGAGTACTTCCTCAACCTCAACTCCAGGTCTCCAGAGTACCTCTCATTATTTATTGATGATAAGCTGAAAAAGGGAGTCAAGGGAGTAAGTATAAATCAACTCAAAATATTGTGCTTTTTGCTGTAGACTTGGATGGAATTAAGCTAAGCTACTTTCCTAATAATTGTTTTTATATAAAGAGAAATGACAGCTTTACCTTCAGAAAGATGTATGTAACACATTTGAGCTCATAACACTTTAGATCTAAACTACAGAAAAATCAGGCATAAGGAGAACCTGTGTGGCTTGTCACCTACCTCTGAAGCAGCATACCTGAATTACTTATAGCAGATACTCCCTCAAAAAACAATTAGGTTGTGGTAGATTCTGCGTCCCCCTTCTTTTGAAACCTTAATATCATTTCCATGAGTATATTTATAGTTTGGCAGCTATTCTCATTATCTAATAATTCCTTTTGAAAATTAATTTGGTTAGAGAAAAGGGTTTGTCTTTGCTGCTTTTTACTGTTTTTATATACCAGAGAACTATTACCATATCTGTCTTCTAGTTCTAAGTACATCTGTTGCCTTAGCTGCTTTCATGGAATTTTCTGAGATACAGAACCCGGAACTGGACAGAATGGTTCAGCTGAGGCTTCAGTTACTCTAAATAAAACTTAATATTAGAGCATGGAACTTATGCTTTGGTAATCAAATAGTAAATTCTGTTTTATTATAAAACAAATAATAGTTTTATTTCCTGTAGCACTAGACACACTTTGCACAACATGTCTTAACAGTTAAAAGCTTTCATTTGCTTTTTTAAACTTACCCAGGAGCTTTTACTGTATTTATCCAGACATTCTACCCATTCATTGTTTCCCTTCTCCCTTGCTCTTGCCTTTCCCTTCATTTTAGATCTATTTCTTATTCCACTTTATTGAGTTAGTGCACTGTTCTTTTGGCTGTCAATCATATGTTGGACCAGTTTTGTTGGCTACTGTTAGACCATCTGCTGCTGTGAATTACTTTAAGTACTTAGGTTGTGTAGGACACTTGTGCTCGAAGACTAAAACCAGCAAATTATTTCTTTTACAGCTAACAGAGCAAGAAGTAGAAACTATATTGGATAAGGCAATGGTTTTATTCAGGTTTATGCAAGAGAAAGATGTTTTTGAACGCTATTACAAGCAGCACTTGGCAAGAAGACTTCTCACAAATAAGAGTGTTTCAGATGACTCTGAGAAAAATATGATCTCCAAATTAAAGGTAAGATAGTACTTGCATAATTTTAGGGTGTTTTCTTTCTTTGTTGTTTTTCATAAATACGGTTTCTTCTGGTTTTACGTGAGACATATAGATAATGGGAATCTTGCTGGGTAATCTGCAGTCAGCCTTCAAAATAAAACATTCCTAGGACAACAGGAGTTTCTTAGTGATATAAATAGGGCTCATTTCCCTTTACAGAATTGTGCTAAAAGCAGGGGAAAGTGTATGTCTTGATTTGTTAAGTTTTCTGTGTTTTTTTAATATGACATAAAAATCTAAGACAAAAATACAATAATGGAGAAAAGAGGACAGCAAGATCTCTGTAGGGTTAGATCCTTATATAAGATAGAAAACTTTGCTGAGATCTCATTATAATGCAAATGGAAATTCCAGTAACCAAAAGTACAGAAATATAATTTTGGGGATTTATAAACTGACTTTAGTCTTGCAGTTTGCCTATCAGAAGCTTTGTTTCCATAGTGCTGGTTCAACAAATTATTTTGTGGTTTTTTAGACTGAATGTGGATGTCAATTCACGTCGAAACTGGAAGGAATGTTCAGGGACATGAGCATCTCAAACACAACGATGGATGAGTTCAGGCAACATCTTCAGGCGACAGGGGTAAGTGCTTGTGTTTGTGTGCTTGTCCTTTTGCTGGAGTACAAACCCTGCACCTCTGTCCATGCCTGTGGTTCTTCATTTGTTGGTTAGTGCATGTACTGAGGACTTGGTCAGCGTGTAGATTGTTTCTTTTCCTGTGTCTCTTATCTTATAAACTGTATTAGCATTTCCTGAGATGCTAGAGTCGGCTTGGAGCTCGATCCCCAGCTCGAGTAGTACCAGTTTCATTCCAGAATATCCGTGTGCTGGGCTGGGCCGTGGCAGCGCGGCTCTGCCGGGCGGCACCACCAGGGGGCGCGCTGTGCCTGCCCGGCCCGTCCGGCTGTGCCCGTCCCTGCCTGCCCCGTCCAGCTGTGCCCATCCCTGCCTGCCCCGTCCGACTGTGCCCATCCCTGCCTGCCCCGTCCGACTGTGCCCATCCCTGCCTGCCCCGTCCGACTGTGCCCATCCCTGCCTGCCCCGTCCGACTGTGCCCATCCCTGCCTGCCCCGTCCGACTGTGCCCATCCCTGCCTGCCCCGTCCGACTGTGCCCATCCCTGCCTGCCCCGTCCGACTGTGCCCATCCCTGCCTGCCCCGTCCGACTGTGCCCATCCCTGCCTGCCCCGTCCGACTGTGCCCATCCCTGCCTGCCCCGTCCGACTGTGCCCATCCCTGCCTGCCCCATCCGGCTGTGCCCATCCCTGCCCCGTCCAGCTGTGCCCATCCTTGCCCACCCCTGCCCAGCTGTGTCCATCCCTGCCCCATCCAGCTGTGCCACACTCCAGGGGCCAGCTGCCAGCTCCCATGTGTGTTTCCCAGCAAAGCTGTCCCATTCCCATTTTTCGAAGTTAATCACCAGTTGTGATGTATATTTTTTGCTAAGAGCAGGTAGGATGCTGCAGGTATTTGCAAAGCATGCAATCCCATGTCGAGCTTTCCTGACACAATTAATGCCTTTGCTAAAAGCAAAACTGACATTTTGTTGTAAATTTCAAAATTTAGTTTTTCAAATTTTCTTGCAAATTGTCAAATACAAATTGAGTTGTTTCTTTAGAAAAATTACACCTTCTTTTAAAAGTAGGCCCCTGGAATATTTTAGGGAGATGTCATTCTTTTTGAGATACCAGTTTACTTGCTCTGAAACAGTCTTTTTCTGTACTGATACTCAGTAGCACTTAATAGTGTATAATAAACAGCCAAGTGGTTCCTTGTCTGCAGGTAAGTAAGGTCAGTACATGAAACCTGTCTGAATCAGTTTCAGAAGCCTGAATGCCAGGAGTATTTTCATGGGTGTCCTCTGTGCAGTGTCCCTGGTTGTGCAAGGTGATTGAAATCTTTGTTGTCTTGAAGCAGTTGGCTGAAATCCTCCTCAGCAGCACTCTGTGCCTCATCATGAGTAGAAGAGCAGCGTGTTCTCTAAGTGGATTCAGAAAAGGATGAAGAGGAGTGGATAAAGGTGTTTGGGGACAGGCATCTTTCCTACTGCTTTGTGTAGTTTCTCTGCTTTAGAGGCTAGTCATGTTTTGCTTCTGGAATGCTTGAAATATAAATTTAAAATCAAATTTATTGGAGCATTCCCATTTTTTCAATGGGACACGTAGGGGTAGAGAGGGCTGTGCTTAAAGATTCATGTACTTAAAATAAGTGAGTTATTAAATTATATTTGTATCTTCTTTTTAGCTATGAACAACTGAGAAGATGAATTTAAAATGTTAACAGACATTCTGTTAGACTTTATTTGAAACTTCATCTTTCTCTTGGCAAGACACCAACAGTTCATGTGATGGTTTCCTTTTGGTCAGCCTAATCATGGGCTTTTAATGAAATTTCCAGAAATACTATTTAGGAAATACAGGGAGATTTGGGTGATTTTTTTACTGTTAAATTGCTGGTGATACTGTGTTTTATATGAAATAGTTTTCTCTACTCCTTTTTACAGTTTGGGTACCTTGAATGTGTACAGTGCCTCCTAGAGGAGTCAGGCATCTGCTTTTCTCTAAATAATGCTGCCTGCAAAGTTTCCTTCTGGATCCTCTATCCTGAGATATAGGCAGTGCCAAGGTCTGTGTAGGTGATTGGTTTGCTCTCAGAAAGTGGAAAGCTCAGCACCAGGGAAAGTCCAGGCTAACAGATTGAGAAATTTCTGTAACTGTGATTCCAGAGCAGACCTTGGAGTTCTGAAAAGCACTTCAGGACACTCTCACTAGTTCATGCCATTTTTATGCCGAAAAGGCATCTTGTAAAATAAAGTGCTTCCAAAACTTCTTTGTGTTACCAATTGCTTAGTGCTCTTTATAATGTATGCTAGGAGGCATTCTAAATTAATGCTGTGTTCTGGTTTGGCAAAGACCAAAATATTTTGGGAAATTGTTGCCATCTCAGCTCAAATGCTTCTGTTCCAGATAAATGTATTTTCTGTATCCTTCTGTCTGCTCTAATGGCCTTTTCCCACACTTTGGCTGGAGGAAGAAAACTGTTGAAGCTTGTGTAGGTTTTCCAGAAATTTCCTGGGCACAGGCTGGTTGGTGCACACAGACATTCAGTCCACACAATACAAAAACTCCTCTGTAGTGCATGGGAATGCTACTTTGCTATTGAATAGTGAAAGTTTCTGAGTTCAGGTGTCAGTTTTTGACCTTCTAAAACATAATGTGCTCTATTTCTGTGTAGTGGATTCATATAAGTTGAATATTGTATGCTTTGGATTTTTTCTCTATATTGTGTATTCTTCGAAGGTATTGCTCTACCTCCTAAAGCTGAAAGTAGTCAGTTTTAAGCTTAATAATGCTCAGCTTAGTTGGGATATCTAAGGAGGATTATGCATCACTGACAGCCAGACCTTTATCATTTGCCAGCACATCTTTATAGATGATCATTTGAGCTGGGGAATGTTTCCTGCCCAGTGCTGGATATTCAGAGTCACGGCTGTTCTTAGGGAAAGAGGATAGGTGGGCTGTGTAAAAGTGACTAACTGTTGGCATTGCAGTCCACAGATAAGCTCCCTATGGGCTGTGTCCACACAGTCAGTGTGTACTCTCTGTGGGTATGTCTATATTTCCTCTCTTCTTCCAGAGAGTGCATTTAGAAAGAGTTATTTTGAAACGGACACATTTCATGGAACCCGGCTTTATTGCACGTCAGCAAAAAACATTTACTGAGATTTGTTGCACATATCGTAAGGCCTGTTTGTGATCACAGACATTTAGTTCTTGGTTAAGAATTCTTTTTTTCAATTCTGTATGCTCTTAAATGCCAGAGAGAAATAATGTAGAGTATTTTTGCTGTATCACTAAGTCTGATAGTGATGAATCGATTGTTTGTCTGGTTTTGTAAAAAGAATGTTTACAGATATATCTATTTCTTCTGTAGTTAGACAAAATTCTAAGTACTTTACACTGATATAGACAAAGTGGTGAAACATGGTCTTGTTTTTAAATAGCGTATGTTTTCTTCCAATTGCCCTTAGGTCTCACTAGGAGGTGTTGATCTCACAGTGCGTGTCCTCACAACAGGTTACTGGCCTACCCAGTCAGCCACACCAAAGTGCAACATCCCTCCAGCTCCCAGACATGCTTTTGAAATATTTAGAAGGTATGTGTTACTGCAGGTTTTTAGGTAGAGGTTTTAAAAAGAAACTTTGTAAACTTACCTGTATAGATTTTTTTGTTTTAATCTGTACGGGTTTGTTTTTTTTAACAGCTTTACTGTTAAAGACGTGCTGCCAAACTGCTCTTCTTCAGCTCATGTGAAAACTGGAGAATGCAATAGTTGCATTATGATGCTTGAGGTTTTGGGAGATTTTAAACAGAATTCTCACAAAAGTTAATTTTTTGAAAAAGCAAAAATGTATAAATGTTTTAAGAATGTCTTCAGTAGCTCTAAAAGGCTATGTAACTTTTAAAATGTATTTCCTCTTCAATACAAAATATCATCTATATATGGTTTTTGTTTCAATTATGTTACAGATTTTATTTAGCTAAACACAGTGGGCGACAGCTGACACTCCAGCATCACATGGGTTCTGCAGATCTCAATGCCACTTTCTATGGGCCTGTTAAAAAGGTAGAGAATCAAGATTATATAAGTATTGTATCTTTTTTTAAAAGTAAGCAAATGCATATTTTTTTGTAACTTCAGAATTTTGTAAAATAAAAGCAACCCATTGAGGATGTAAGAATAAGAAAAAGATACTTTCCACCAGCCTTGTAGTCTTATTCTTTCTTTGCAGCAGTTTTGCTTTGACTTCTTTTTCCCTCTAAATCTAATTGGAATACATCACTCAGTCTCATCTTTTACTTGTAAAAAAGTAATGAATGTGACCTTGAAGGGACCTCAATTGTTTGAGTGGTTTGTATTTTTTTGTTGGTGAAAAGAAACTTGTTAGTTATTTTTAAGCCAAGTTTAGCCTGCTATTCTTATGCAGAGTGCAATGTAGACATTTTTTCTAACATAAGATTCTAGCAGAGTTTATAGAAGTACAATGCTTAATTTGTATATGTACAGGAAAGGAATTTTGTAGTGATTAGACCAATACTAAAATGCTAAGCTAGAATTAGTAATGGCATGATGCTTGGGAATGTAGGAGGCAATGCAAAATGAAACAAAAATTCTGACAACGAAGTATTAATAACATGCACTTGTGAGGATGTTGAAATTGTGATAATGTAGGATAAATATGCTGATAACTTTAAAGATAAGCTTAAGAAAACTTTGAGGCCCCCGTTCCTTTACTTGTGCACCCTCAGAGGTGGTGAAGTGTCAGTCCTTAGCAATGGTCAGTGTTTGATTGGCTGTAGATGGCCTGGTCTGGAGTGGACCACAGCACCTCCGTATGGGGCTCCAAGCTCAGTCTCCCTGGCATTGGAAGGCATCTGCTGGAGGAACATCCTGGTGGTGCCCACAGGTGTTTGCTTTTCTGTCACTTCTCTAGGCTGATCTAGAGAAATTTTTCATCATGAAACTCTCATCAGGATAAAAGGTTTTTCTGTGAAGTATAATCTAACAGTAGTTTTGGAATTTTCAAATAGGAAGATGGCTCAGAAGTGGGTGTAGGAGGTGCCCAAGTAACTGGCTCAAACACACGGAAGCACATACTGCAAGTCTCCACTTTCCAGATGACAATATTAATGCTGTTTAACAACAGAGAAAAATACACGTTTGAGGTAAGTGCTGTGGGTTTCTTACCTGAGTCCAGATAACTGGTTTGGGCACTTGCTTGTGCTCTTGAGCTTGGCATTTGAAGATCAGGTGCCTCTCATTCTGTTTGAGTATGGATCAGGCCAATTAATACAGGAAGCAGACTGTTAGCAGTGCACCTGGGAAGCAGTTCTAGGGGAGGAAATTATTTGGGAGCAGAAGGTTTCAGAAATGTTTGAATATTGTGAGCGTGGTTGTTCTAGGCCATTGAGCTGTAGAAAAGCTGAAGTAGAAATGCAGCAGGTGGCTCCATTTCCTCATTTTGTCTTTAAGAAACTGAATTTAGAGGCCAAAGGGTGGAGAAAGGTTTGTATTCTGGCTTCTTGAAGACCTAAGTAAAATTGGCAGGCTGGACCAAGCTGGAGGATGAATCAAAGAACTTTAAACCCTTCTCTGAGCTTCTCAGCCAAAAAGGACAGTGAACAAAGGTCTGGATAGATCCTTAACAAGGAGACTAGAGGGCTTTTGCTGGGAAGGGTTGAAACTCAGCTGAGAGATGATGATGAAGAAGGCTTTAGGAGAGGAGGAGGAGGATCGTGTGCTTTGTTGTGTTAGCATTGTTTTGTTAAGATAAATTGATGGTTTTGTTTTAGACATTATCTTCTGTTTGAGAGAGCATTAGCAACCTTGAAAAGCAGTATGGGTACAGTTTGAAACAGTTGATTTCCAGGTTTTCTCATCTGTTTTTGACTGTGCTGTGCATAGTAACTTGTGTTCTCAGCTTATTTAACTTCTAGCCTGTTAATAAAGAAAGTTTCTTTGAAATGGTTTCAGTAGTGATTAAGGAATGCAGAATTTGATAAGAGATTCTTAATAAAAACTACTGATAATTTAAAATGTTATTTTAGAACACAAAGTCCTGTGTGTTGTGAAATCTGTTTCAGAAGCATTACAGCTTTGAGTACTTTGCAGAATATTTGAGGGAGTGAAAAACAAGGAGGGGGACTTAACAGCTCATTTTTTTCTTGAAGCTGATTTTGAAATTGGGCTGGTGGCTGCCTTATTCCACTAAATTGCAGACTTAATGAGTACTGAAGCCTTACCCATATATGAATAAATAACACTTGGAAAGTGAAAAATACAGTTTTTAATACATGCTCTAAATTATACTTTATTTTACCTAGACCAGACGATAGAGAAATATGTCCATCTGCTTTTAGGTTGTATGTTATGTTTATTTCTGGTTTGAGAGTTCTTCAGCTCTTACTTCATATCCCACTTGAACAAAACATTAAAGAGGCATATTTGTGTTGTTTGGTTTCTTTGGTGAAGTGTGTGGGAGTTGGCTTTAAATCCAGCCAGGAAAGCTTATGAAAACTTCAGAGGAGGATGAATTTTATCCTTGTTCATTGATTATTGGATACCCTGATTTACTGCTGAGTGCTGGGCAGCCATTGCCTCTCTGCTGTGTCAGATGAGTGCTCTCAGTGAGCTGGCTCCTGTGTGCTTGTGTATCCTGAAACTGATACACAAGGGTTTCTGCACATTCACAGCTCAACAGATTCATCTAAGTTGCCTTCACAGCTGAACAGACTTTGCTGTTTTATTTTGCATTCAGTGTGATTATTAATCGCAAACTTGGTAAGAGCCTCATAATAATCCTAATAGCCATTAGGCCATGTGATTAAGGAAAAAAAATGGGATATTGATAATTCAAAAATTATCCATAAAATACTATGGAAACTTAAAAGATTGTTGCATAAAAGAATTTCCTCACAAAAAAATATACTTTTATTGTATTCCTGTACAGCAATATTTTATTTGTATATACAAAATAGCTGTTGGCCATATAGGTGTAGGTTAATGCTGCTGAAGTGGAAGAGGAGGAATCTTCATGCAGGCCTTTAAAGAATGCTGATTTTTTCTGCTAATTCAATTTTTTCTAATCGAGTCTTATGTAATACTCAACATATTTTTCAGTTGATTTGCATTACAGCTCAATATTTTCAAAGGTGGAATACTCATTTTTTTAATGACATCAAAAATAAGTGTGATTCTTTATGTTTAACAAAGAGAAAATACAAATGTGACTATAGTAGAAATTAAGTTGTAGAATAATTCCACAAAAATGAGAGATTAGAAGTGTAAACTAGATTACCTATTCCCTCTTTTGCTGATGTCTGCTTTGGAAGGTACACAAGTTGCAGGCTGTAAATAAAACTAAAAATACTTTTTATTATTGCAACAAAAATGATAAAATTCTTTTCCTTCAGATTTTTCTGCACATTTTCCTTCTAATAATCCCTTTTCTTGTATAGAACTGTCAGAGTTCCATACCTGGAATGATCTCTTTTGTAGCCCCTAGATAAGAGCTCTCCCTTAGTAATATTTTAGCACTGAGATTGTGTAATCAGTACTACTCCTGTGCACGAATCTAAAGTGTCTTTAAAGTAAGGCAGTTTTGGAGATGGGAAAGAAGTATGCATTTCTCACTGCTACATCAAATATCTACATGAAAATGTGTTCAGAAAAACGTTGTGCTACAAGCTGAGGGAAAGAGCACAGGAACAGCTGTGATCCCCATTTACATTCATAGCTGCATTTTTTTTATTCAGCTCAAAATTTTTGGCTCCTTCTGAGGCAGCATATTGCAGTGCAATTCTTTGTGGTCCGTACTTTAATGCTGGCTTTTAAATTCTAAAAGTGAATTGGTTTGAGTGTGTTCATGGCTCAGCTGCAGAGTGAAGTACAATAGCAGATACACAGTGATTTAGATAAGGATGGGTAGCATGAAACCCCCTCAAATTGCCTTTTGGCTCTTTGTTTCACTTTTGTAAAAGCAGAGTATATATATGGCCTTGTAGAACAGATGTAGTTTTGAAAGGATTAATTTTAATTGGCGATCAAAAATCAAAGTTTGGGAGCCTGCATGTCACTGGCATTGCATCATTAGTAAGCTGGGTTGGGTTTGTAGCCTTTAAGGCTTTTCATTTACATAAGCTTTAAAATGTGGCACTTCCCTTGATTTGTTTTATTTTGTGCTGATCAATCCATTTCAGTAAGATGTTTTTGTTGTGATCACATAAAGGATTATAGCGTCTTGGGATATTTTTTTAATACTACTTTGTGCTGAATCTGAAAAATGTGTGAAGGTGACAACTGTGTTTTAAATAAAGCAGCAAAGGAAGAATTAGTAACTTCCTAGGATCAGCTTGGAAAGAAACATTTTGGTACTAGGAAATAGTTAAAATATGTGGATATTCACAACTTATTTCAAATTATGTAAGTATTTCTGAATGCATTATGCTGAGAATACTCTTAGGAACATTTTAGTATTTCCAAATAATCTCTAAGCAGGATGTACCAAATTTTTTTTTTTAATTTTGGACTTGATAATTTCATTCTTTTTACCTCATCCCAGTCAACTCAACCTTATGTCAAAAACAGTTTCACGTGGTTTCACGAAAAGTCAACACTCTGTGTGTAGTGTTAGGTGGAGTTGAAAGATAATGCCTACTTTGTCTGAGCCTTGGCATCACAGAGAGCTGGTAGGGAGATGCTGTATATCAGGTGCAGTCTAATTTCTGATAGAAGTCTGAGTCAAAGCCAGTGCATCCAAATAATTTTTATTGTATGTTCTCAGTGGCGCCTGACAACAGAAAAGTGGCTGAGTTGATTTCAGAAATAACTTGAGTATACTCAAGAAATAATATTATTTAACAGAATTTAATTTGGTTTTTCTGGTCACTCTTTAAAGAACTTTTAACAAGTTGTTTATAGCTCTTTACAGATCTTAGCATTTTGATCATTTGGAGTTGTCACTGCTGTTTCTAACCTAAGGTCATTACACAGACTTGTGTGCCATGAGAATCAGGAATTAATGGAGACAGTGTAAGGGCTGGATACTGCCCTTGGAACCAAAGCTGAGAAAGGGATAACTCTTGTGGATAGCTGCATGTCTGCAAATTGTGTTTTTTCTCTTTAGCTGCTCCGAGTCCCCCAAGAGTCTGAATGGGAGTGTGAAATCAGAAGTGTCTGCAGTTTCCTCAGGCTAGAGATAGGAAGAAAAGAGATGAGGAAAAATGAACTTTTACTGAATGGGAGCTCAGTAAACACATTGGGTCTGAGAGAGCAGCATAGTTGGCCTTCTTCTAGAGCATATTAAGGCATCATTCTGTATCCAGTGTCATTTATTTACTAGCTCATGACCACTGTTGACTTTGCCTGACAGCCATCTCTTGGCTGACTCTTAGGAGCCCTGACAGAGGAATATCAGGTGATGTACGTGTTGTACAAACAGTCTTCTTCAAAGTTCATGTTTGCTGCACTATAATGGGCTCTTTTTATATTTCACTGGGGAAGCCCTAGCTAAAGGCATCTGGGCTGTAAATAAATTGAGATATTTAAAAGGGAGGTATGATGAATCTAGAGTATTTGTATGCTACAGTGAAACCAGACATTGTTTACTCCATTTGTAAAGGTCATCTTTTTAACAGCCTGGCTGAATGCAAAAGCATTTGTGCAACTCTTGGTCAGGAATGGTCATGAACATCATGGATGTTTTCCATCACTGAGTTAGTCAGAAGGTTTGGTTTCACCCTGTTCAACAAAGCCTGGAAACAGTTAACAAATCCTTTCAGCTCTCTCAGAAATTGCAGGGAAATGCAACAGCTGGTTATTCATTCTTCTCCTTCCAGCTCATGGCAACTGTTCATTTGAAAAATTCACTGTCTGGGTACTGACCCAAGTGGATCATTTTGCACAGTACCCACTGAGACCTTGCTGCTGAATGAGTTCTGACCTTGCAAGTGCCACAAGTGTCACAGTATTACTTTTTTAAGCAATCCCTGATGTTTGCAACACGAGACTTCTGCCACAGCCATAAGCTAACTAAGTATTCTTCTTTAGGAAATTCAACAAGAAACTGATATCCCCGAAAGAGAACTGGTTAGAGCCCTACAGTCCCTTGCATGTGGCAAACCAACACAACGTGTTCTCACAAAAGAGCCCAAATCAAAAGAAATAGAAAATGGTCATATATTTACAGTGAATGATCAGTTCACATCTAAACTACACAGAGTCAAGATTCAGACGGGTAAGTCAGCTTTATATTCTACTCTCTTACAGTCCCAAATCTGTCTTAAAACTTCAAATTAACTTTTGCAAGATTGATATCCACGGAAGTGAAAGGAGAGAATTTTTTCTTGCTGATTAGTTGCATCAAAATTAATATTCAAATGCCAAGAAAAGTGTGGAAGTCAGTTAAGCCTTTTTCTTTACAAAATGTGTAATTATCTCTTACAGGAAATACTGAAAGAAAAATAAAATTCAAATCAAATAATAAAATGAAAAATATGCCACTGATTGATAGAGAAATAGGAAAATTGCCTCATAGGTTGCTGTACTGCAGTAAAATGAGTGATGCTTTTAGCCCATAATACAACAGCCATTTTCAGGTACCAGATAGCTTATAATGGTTTTGGACAATGATTTGGGTTTAACAAATAAAGGAAACTGAGTGTATAATAGCCACTTCATTAGCTTATAGAAGTGATTGTGCCTGTAAGCAGTTTTGAGTACTGTTCAAATTTTAACATAGTAGTAATTAAATAACAGTTTGTTATCTTGTCAGTTGCTATCAAAATATGCCAGAAAGTGTTAATATGTTCTTGTGGCTGCTTTTCATTTAAAAAAAAAAATCAACTCTGAGAATGTCAAAACTCAGGAAAATATAACTTGATGTCTAGATGAAATAAATAGTGAAGCTAACACACAATGAAACACAGTTTAATTTTGCTAACATAATTTACATTCTCTGTTTTCTTTAAGTTGCTGCCAAACAAGGAGAATCTGATCCAGAAAGGAAAGAAACAAGGCAGAAAGTAGATGATGACAGAAAACATGAGATAGAAGCTGCTATAGTTCGGATAATGAAATCTAGAAAGAAGATGCAACACAACGTGCTAGTAGCAGAGGTATGCTTGTACAGAGCTTTGCTTTTGCTGTTAGCTCATTAAAGTTACACAGCTCTTACTAACATGATTCTGAAAGGCTTTTGAGAGATGCTGTATTTAACCCATCCTTTCTTTTCTCCATATCTGAAATCCTAACCCTTCACTTTAGTATGTACTCATGGGTGTATGTAATTTTTCTTCCTACTTTTAGTGCTGTTATGCTTGAAAAGCAAACCAGTGTGCTTAACATTATTTTTGGCTTTGATCTTGTTACTGACTGTTGGGTCCAGGTTTGAGATTTGAGCTCTTAGCAGAGAGAAACAGTCCTGCTGCTTTTCAGTGCTGAGCTCACATTACACATTTTGCACTCCTGAACTCCCTTAGAGCTGTGAAACTGGGAGCTGTGAAATTCTCAGGTTGTGACCATGCCTCTGTAGAGCTTTTAAACCTACCCCAACCTGAGCAAGCAAGTGGAGGGAGTGTCAGAAGTCTGCAGGCTGCTTTTGATGCTTCGTAGTTGTCACCATCTCTGTCTTAATACGTTTTTCTGGTTGTTGTGTTCTGTTAGGATGCTTCAAGATCTTACTTGCACTGTGATCTTACATTGTTGGGTTTTATTTTGTTTTAGGTAACTCAGCAGCTGAAGGCCCGATTCTTACCAAGTCCAGTTGTTATTAAAAAACGTATTGAAGGACTTATTGAGAGAGAATATTTGGCACGAACACCTGAGGATCGCAAAGTATACACTTACGTAGCATAAAAAGCGTTCAGAAAATTTGATTTATTCTTGGACTATACTCTTCGCATGAACTGGGAAGTTCTTTTAAATCATTAATATTAAGATGACCATCTTCTCTATTAAATTACAGTACATGTTCTAGACCATTCAGATCAAGCCTTTTACTCCTTTTGAGAGTTTTTGACATGAATTAATTGAGCTTCAGGCTTTTCAACGTTATCCCTGTAGAGATCATCCTTACAATTCTTCGGGAAAATGTGAATGTGCCGCGTTTGTTTTCAATACTGTATGAAAACAGAGAAATAAAAATTACTTCAGAAAATACAGCTCATTTAAAAAAATAAATTTGTTGGAATTTCATTTCCCCAGATCTTCAGTGTTGATGTAAATGTGTTTCTGTAGTGTTGCTTAGCACTTTGCGCATTGTATAAGTTGGGTTTAAGAGAAACCACAAGTGGTAAGACAGAATTCCCACTTACCTTGCTCTGCTTCAAATGTTTCTTTAACTAGACATGTTTAATTTAAATACTTGCTAATTTTTTGAAGACCCAAGAAGACAACTTGAGCATGTTTCACTCTTCCAGCTGCACTTATTGTTCCAACAACATGAATCAGGAACTTCTGGGGGCTCAGAAAAGACCATAATAACTTTGGCTTTCCCTTCTGTAATTTGAGTTCTTCTAAATTAAACTCTATATTGATTAGCTTTTTTTTCTGGTTTCTTTATAGGAAAAAGGACAAGATTTTAGTGTGTATAAACTGTATAATAATTTTTGCTGTTGTACTCACTGCTGATGGTGGATTGTACAGGGCGATGTTTTTATTTCACTAAATGTAGACAAAATAAATTTAAAATAAATGGATTTAGTGTACACAAACAACTAATTCAAGTATGTTAGAGTACAGGGTTGACAATCTTTTGGAACTAAATACTGTCCCCTGGGGAAATGTACTGGGATTATATTTTGTTAATAAACATCATAGATGGATCTGTAGCCCCAGGGCTTCCCATCATAAATGCATATTTCAGGAGATTAAAGTGAAGCCAGCATGCACTATTTGTTTTCAAAAACGCATTTTAAACATGCAATAAAAAATTGTTACTGTAATGAAATTTTTAGTTCTTACCCTGAAACTTTTTTTCTTCTTGACAGTATGCTGCAAAAATAGATCAAAAATAGCAGTTTGGTGGCATCATTCTTCTCACAGTTAGAAATTTTGAGCATGCATTGTACTGCAGTTTTTATTAAACCATATTTCTGACATTCCCAGCCATAACTATTTTTCTGCTTTAATTCAAAACAGTAGTTTTTGTCTTGGTTCACATTACTTTCACCTATAGATCTTGAAAAACATAGTTGGGATGGGCTTTCTGATATGAAGAGCTGGAAATGAAGCAAAAAGAAAAGCTTGGTTGTAGAGCATCTGCCAGAGCAGTTGTTGATGGGCTGTGCAGAACAAGCGCGTGGTGCTGGTGCCATGTTCCAGTATGATGGAGGGTGTTTTTCACAATGTGTCCACAATTTTACCCCTCCCCAGCCTGCTGAGATACAAGTCCTGGCTGTTGTTCAAGAGTAGGATATTTCTTCTAAAGAGAGGGACTGGAATTAGGGTGATATTTTAGCTTGACTGTTTGGAAGCTTTTTTTTTATGAAGTCTTAAGTTTACTGCACACCCCCAACACACCTACTCACAGGAGTTTGAATTTTGAAGGCAAGTTTTTCTTGCCCTTGTCCATCAGGAATTTAGCCCCAGAAGAAATGAGCTGGGCCATTGGCCCTGTAGAAAAGGTGTTTGCTGGCTGTTACCTCTGTCCCTGCACAGAGTGTATGCAAATCTTCAGTAGAGATGTGGTCATTGTTTAGCCAGTGTAATGGTACAAGGAGCTGATCTGGGGTTTTGATTTTGTTTAAGGTTATCAGAAACCTCTTCCTCAAAATGTAAATGACTCTTTCTTGTATATGAAAATTTTCTTTTATGCATAATTGACTCTATTAGCATCAATGTTGTGGTATTTATTGTGTGTTAATGTTTTCCCGTGTGCTTTGCAGGGGGAAATGGGTTCAAGTCCTTTTCCTTTTGAAGTTTACAGAGACATGGGTGTTGTGATTTGGGACAGGTCTTTGTCCTGTGCATTGCCTCTGTACTTGTGTTGTGCATCAGCTGAAGTTTCCTACTTCTGGTGGCTTTTGGAGGTGCTGAGGCTGAATGTTGTGTGAATGACTGTTTTCAATAATTGGGTGTTGAAGAGTGTGTTTTTAAGAGCTGTCAGGGCAAGAGTGTTTGCCAGAAGAACAGCAGGTGGTGATGGCTATCTTCAGTAACAAATATTAAGAGCATAGTTTCCATTTTAATAGAATTTTGAAGACACTATTCAGGAAGAGAGTGCTGCTGAAATCAGATTTCAAAAATATGCCCTTTACCATGGAACAATGAGGTAAAGGATTGAAAAATGGAGAGTGTGAAAGCTCTGGTAAGAGAGAAGACATCACTAGGACTCTGCTTAAGGTGATGTTCATGTATTAGTGGGATTTCATTTACAATCTATAGTAGAATTCTGCTAAGCCTTATCTAATTTAATTTCTTTCCTAATTTCTAAAAGAAGTGCTTCTTTTAGAAGCTTCTTAAAGCTTCATTGTAATTTTGTTAAAATTTCATTAGTAGAATTGTAGTTACATGTGTGAGTGCAATTATTAATAAGTTTGGTTTCTTTCCATTAATGTGCAGCTGAATGCAGCAACAAGACTTAATAGACATGGAGTTTAATTCTTTGGAATTTTTAAAATTAAAACTCGGGTTTGAGTTTTATAGCTGTTTGAACATGTGTAGGCATGTACTTTCCTTGTAGATGAGTTTATTTTAAAGGATTGAGAGTATGCCTTGTTTAACATCATAACAAGTGTGGTAATCCTATGTATCCCTGGTGCAGTTCTTGCTCTTTTCCATTTTCACTATCTTTACAGCTGTGGTTTACTCTTTCTGTGCCCTGGAATTAATCCATACAATTTCCCCACTGGCTGCAGAATAAATGAACACCAAGCAGACCAAGTCTGTGATGTTAAGCTACTCCTGAATGCAGCGTCTTTCCTCCTTCTCTTTTCCAAAGACAAGCTTTACTCTGTTGACCCTTAAGCTTCCACTGCAACACAGTTTGTTCTGCTTGCCACTGCTCATTGAGAATCAGCCACTGGTGTCAGATTTAGTTTCCCTCACCCTGTGGAAACAGAAGCCTTGCACTAAATATGCTGGATGACTGAAGTATTTTTATTCACATGTATTGCAATCAAATTGTGTAGTACCTGATGGATGGCACTTGCATATATAGATAGAGCCTGGTGATAGAGCCTGTCATAGTGCATAGTTTTGGGGATAAGCTTGCACAGAGATGGGATCCCCATCTTTTCAGAAGTACCAAAAACTGGAGCTACTTGTGACCTCTGACTTGTCCAAAACTGGCCAGAACCTCTGTAGCTCAATCAAAGCCTTTGGCTCTGCTTTGTTCTCGTGGTGCTTAGAGACAAGCTGGGCTCTGATCCTGAGCTCCCCCTTCCACAGAGCCCTTCAGAGTGAGGATTTGACAGCCTGGAACTGGACTGAGTAGTGTGCACAGCTGGCAACAGGCATCATCTTGTGTGTCTGGGACAAAGCTGAATTTCTGTTGATGCTCTCATTTTGATGGCTTTGACAGTAAGTGTAATAACCATTGTGCTCAATCTGAAGTGTGAGTTTAATGGTTCCTCTATCCTCTGGTATGTGTCATTTGAAAAGACTGTAAGATGCAGAACTTACATATCCAACTGAAAGCTGGATAAAGGTACAGGACAATAGTTCACCTGCTTCTCTGTCCCTGGCTGTGCAGGGAAATGTTTGTGAATCCTGCCCCCAAACTGCATTTAATATTCTGAATCATTCAGCTGTGGTTCGTGATTGGTGTAACCACAGGGACAAGGCTGGACCTCTTGCCCAAGAACAGTGTATGTTGTACTGGCATTAGTATGTCTCAACTCTATAAACCACTTCTACTCTTTCCTTCCTTCCTTTTTTCTCCAAAATTGGAGCTTTCACAGGGAGTAAGTCCATGGGAGCTAATGGATGCAGTAGCTTTGAGATGAACACAGAGCTTATGGGTAGGAAAAGAAGTAACATTTGAACGTACAGAAGTGATGTTTTGTTAATCATTCTTTCTCCTGCAGTTTAAAACTTTTATTCCAGGTACAACGAATGCAGAGGAGCCCTCCGATCTTAGAGCTACTCCCTTCCTCTATGAACACCATGCTGCTGCCGTTCACTTCATTTCTGTGCCGCGTCCTTCAAATCCTGTCAGAGCGCTGACGTTGGGTCTGTCAGGAGCTGAAGCAAAGCTGGCGAATGCCCGGGGCAGGAATGTTTGGGCAGCAGAGTGCGGTGTGTTTGCTCCGGAGGGCTGTTTGCTGTCATCCTGCCGGCTGCCGTGCGGGGAGGAAGGTGCATCTCGGGGGGAGCGATGGAGGGATGGAGCAAATCGCGTTCCGAGATTGTGCTGGATGTTCCCGGGCAGAGGGGCGCAAAACGCAGGTTTAGTAACTTGTGCTTACCGTGTACAAGACCTTAACCTGTGCCGGGGGACTTGCAGCACGGAATGTGTATTGCTGGGATGCAGCGTGCAGCACAGACCTGCCCTGAGCATCCGAAGGTGCGGCCCGGGCTGCCCGCTGGTCTCACAGGGCTCCCCTGGGTGCTTTCTCATCCCCTCCTCTCCGTGACTGGAGCTCTGTTCAGCACCCACCAGCGTCTTTAACAAGCTGCTCCTGCAGTTTGTGTCTCAAAACTTTTACAAATGTGTTTTGGTATAGCATGGACTGGCACGAAAAGCAACTTCCCATGTGCAGGAAATGTTTGAGGTGAATGAGGACTGGGAGTGGCATACACAGTGTCAGATGATGAAACAAAACACTGTTAGATCTGTAAATTGAATCTGAAAGTCATGACTTTCTTCTAGGCATGGGGCACCTTTTTAAGTTATAATGCCTGATTTTATTTCTTAAATATGTTTCTTAGAAGCTGGAAAAACTTCTGACATTTCCACAGCCCCAGAAGAATATGGACTAGTTTGCAGTGATAAATCTATTTGTGTTTCTTATTTATTTGTCCCTTTCTGTAACCACTTCTTTAGATAAGTGTGTCACAGCTGGAGTGACTTACGAGACTTAGCATGTACTGGGAGTCTTGCACATCCTGAACTTTGAGTGAGTTTCAAGAAATGAACAGGAAAATACTAACAACCCTTTCTAAGGCTGAAATCCTGGTGCCTTGAGCTCTGTTGATCCAGCAGTTGGTCTGCACTTACACAATATGACAGCACTTGGGCTCACTGGTTATTACCTTTAAAAGGAAACAGGTTTTGTGGCGATCAGGGAGGGATTTAGCCCTCCCAAAATGAGTATTACCTGAAATCTTGGAAACAGGGTATTACCTGTGCATGTTTCATGTTGAGTGATGAAATTTGATAATGAACTCTGATTTTTCAGTTGTACAGAGGTTCTTGCTATGAAGTGCTGCCCTGGGCAGAGTCACACTGGTGCTGCAGCTTGCTGCCCGGGTTCCCCAGCCAGCAGGGAGCAGCTGGTCACTGCTCTTGTGGTACCCGGTGTGTACGGAGGGGCAGCAGCGATGCACCAAGCAGAGCCATCCGCTGGATTCCTGCTGCCCTGGGCAGCGGAAGAGCTCTGCTCCGTGTGAGCGGCGCTACCGACAGCGGGGTGAGCAGCGGCAGAGCTCTTGTTCCACTGGGGACTCGGCCCGAGCTGGAAACCCGCCTGTGACATCTGCAGGAATTCATCCCAAGCCCCAGGCTGCATGACTGAGTCCTGGGGGCTCCACGGAGAGACAGCTCAGCTGCTCGTTCCCTTGGAGGAATTGCTACTCACTGCACTCTTGGATGAAGCTGGGAATCGTGTTCCTCCAGGGATGCAAATTTCACAAAGAAGCAAGTATAAATTCTGGTTCTAGGAAGTCGTGGTTCAAATGAAGCTGTTGGTCTTTTTTGAACTGGAATGCAGATGAGGGAGTAATGTCTGAAACTGCACCACTCTGCTCTTGTCTGATAGTTGTGATAAAGAATGATATCAATATGGAATAATATTTATTCTCAATCTGCTCAGGTAATAATGGCATCATGAAAGGAAGAGCAACAGAAAAATGAGCTTTTAGGAATTGGTGAATAATAAAAAAGAGAGAAAATACTATCCCAAAGGATAGGAGATAGGCTCCTGGTTCTCAAATTACTCTGTTTCTATACTTGTTTTTATCTTTAGCTTCTTCGGCATCTTCTGCATTTTAGCTGCAGCAACAGGTGTGCTCTGAAAAATCCATGGATGTGGTCTTATTGCCCAGGGACAATCATGCTTTCTGTCCTGGTGGGCTGTTAGGATCATGTTTTGGCTGGTGGTATTTTTATTCTTTTGTTTTCAATCTTAGTTATTTATTCTCTTTAGGTTAGTACTTGAAGCCTCAGTTCTGACCACACTGTATTTATATATGTGGAAAGCCACAGCATTAGTCCTTGCTTTAAGGAACTCAGATGTAAAAATGATAATGTGAATGTCTCTATTTTTAAAACCTTTTAAATTAAGCCAAGTTTTTCAAGGACAGCCCAGCTTTTTTAGGGAAGTACACACACAGTAAGTGTAATAACTCTGCCTCATTCCACTCTAAGGCACTGAGGTTTAGGCACAGAGGTTTAGGCTGGTTCTTCTGATCTTCTCAAACACGATCTGAGGGGTTTTTTGTGATTTTTGCCCCCACAGGCTTTACCTGCAAAGAAAATCTTTCAAATGTGGTGTGACTGTACCTAGCAGCAGTATCTGCCTGGGTGTCCAGCCAGCCTGACAGTCTGCCTGCTCTCAGCAGCTGCTTGTCCTAAAGCAAGAAGCAAATTGCTGCTCAGGAGGGAAAGGCCTGTCTCACTACTCCCAGTCCTGGAGCTGCTGACCTGGACCAGCTGTGGACAGGACAAGGAAGTTGTCTGGAGAGCCACGTGCTCCTGTTTGCCTGAGTAAAACTGGGAGGGAGAAAAGGGGGATCCACCAGGAGGTGCAACTTCCAGCCCCTGTTTATGAATAGTATTCATTTTAGCAGTCCTGGTTTTGGGAGGAAAAATTAAAAATAAGAAGTCCTGAAGTCCTCAAAGGGATGCTATATTAGAACCTGATGGTGCCTTACAATGCTTTTTGAGTTCACGGGTAGATTTTCCTTTATAAAGTTACCAGAACATGCCCCAAATCCCAATAATGCCTGAGTTTCATAGACCTTGAGAGCCACTTCTGTTAATATTGTTGGCTGTTTGGATCTTGCTTCCTTTGAAATTCTGTTAAAAATGAGGCTAATAATCTGCAACTTGTCTGTCACAGCATTTGGTATCAACTTAATTATGCAAATCTGCAATTCCAGCATATTGTGGGATCCAGGCCAAGGCCTTTTTTTTTTTTTTTTTTTTTTTTTTTTTTATTTGAATTTTTGTGTGTTTTTTTTTTAATTAGAAGTTTGGGTGTATTATTCTGTGTCTCAGAAAGGTTGTCTTCAGGAAAGGGTGTAATTAGAAGCCTTCACAGTGGGTCTGACTTGTTCCTTAAGCTGGAGCTTGGCCTTGCTGGCAAGGTTACCATCTCCTGGGGACTCGCTCTTATTAGCACTAGGCAGGGAGCAGTCACGCCCGCTCTGCTGCTGGTCTTCCAAGAATTCTGCTTTGAGTTGCCTTCCACAAGGCTAAATGTAAGCTCATTAAACAAACATTTCACTGGGCCCTGCAAGTCTTGGGTTTGTTTAGATCTGCCTGTTTTCTTTTTCTGGAAGATTTTTAATTGAGGTGTAATTTATATAAAAATTGCTGGATTAAATCTTTCAGAAGTGTGTCCCTGAAGCTGGGCACTTAAATTCACATGTAGCAGGCTGACTTCCCCCTCGTTCCACTCTGACCTGTTGAAGTGGACTGACACTGGGGCTGTGGGCTGAGAGATCCTGAAGATGCCACCTTGGGTAAGTGCTAAATGTTGGCTCTCTGAAGTCAGGACACCACAGGAAAAGCTGAGAGAGTTGGGCTTGTTCAGTCTCAGAAGGCTGAGAGGGGATGTAATCAATATCTATAAGGGACTGAAGGGAGGGTGTCAGGAGAACGGACCAGGCTCTGCTCTGTGGTGTGAAGCAATAGCACAAGAGGCAATGGCAGAAACTGATGCCCAGGAAGTGTGAGGAAGAACTTCTTTACTGTGCAGTGACCAAGCACTGATCAGGTTGCCCAGACAGGCAGTGGAGTCTCCCCCTCACTGGAGATATTCCAGAACCATCTGGACACAATTCTGTGCCATGTGCTCTGGGATGATCTTGCCTGAGCAGTGAGGTTGGACCAGATGCCCCACGTTGATCCCTTCCAACCTGACCCATTCTGTGATCTTTGTTACCAAATACTTGTTTCTGCTATAGCCTTCAACTGGCTCATTGTGTTTAGTGGGTCTTGGGTTGATGGAGTGTTCTGGATTCTTTTTTAAAATATTCCAGATCAACTGAAAGCTGAGGGGAAATGGAACTGTCTGTGAGTGCCCTGTAACTGGCTGAGGACACATAACCTGCATTTGGTGAGAGATGAGTATAAAAACCAAGCCAAGTATAAAGTATATATGAGTAGAAAAGGCAAGGCCATGCAGGGCCTTTCTACAACATATTTGTTACTACTGGGAAGCTCATCTCTGTGTCTCACTGCTGCTCTCAGCCTCCCCCTTGCCCCAAAGCCTGTGTCACCTGAGGATAACTTTGCTTTGCTCTCATTCCTGTAGTCTCCAGGTGCACAGGGTTAAATCCTGGTGTCCCTCTGGCAGCATGTGCCATACTGCTGAGGATCCCTGCTCCCCGGGAGCCGTGGCTCAGAGGAACCTCTCTCACTTCACATTTTATGTCCTGTGAGCCTTGGAGCTCTCCCTTGTGCAAGCTCCTCCCGGCAGGAGCTGCAGTCGGGGTGTCCCGGCCCCGGGAGGAGCCGGAGCTGAGCCCAGGGCAGGAGAGGCTGAGACAGCTCCCTCTGCTCTCTACAGCTGCTTTCTTGGTTCCTTTTCCCCCTCGTGTATGTGCTTGGATCCTGACTCACAGTGTGTGGTGCAGCTCTCTGTATTTTCTGCCTGCTGACAGACCCTTGCTGGATTACTTCTTTATACTTTTTTTATAGCTGGATAAAAAAAAGAAACAAGAATTGTTTGGGAAGACAAGTTACTTAAATAAATGCCGTAGGTTAGATGGGGTTTTGGTCTTTTGGTTATTGGGTGTTTAGTTTCCTCCAAAGTGCTGATGAATTGGAATCACAGTGTTTGAAGCCAGAGACAACCTCTGAAAAGACTTTTGTATTCAAATAAGGCCTTAATCTTGATTTTTATCTCAGTACTATGTATGCTGTATATAATTGTCATCTAGCAGGTTAATTTAGTAGTTTTGTCCTTGTTAAAGGCAGAGCTTGAGATTGGTGCAAAACAAAAAAAATGTTTTTAAAAGAAATTAGGGAGCCTGAGTCATGTATTTAATGAGGCCTTCTCCCAAGGTGCTTAGGTAATGCATACTCAGTCTCCGTCAAGTTAATTATGTTCTAATAATCTTTGTAAAGTACATTCCTTACAGATGTTGCTCTGAACTTATTAAATCCTGTGATGCATCATCAGTTTTGGTGATGTCAGCTGGAGCAGAGGGCTCTGAGCAGTGTAGAGGACTAGGCACAACTCAGGAATTGATTATGAAAATGAATTTTTAATTATTGTGCTGTGCCTTTCCACTGTAGAATTTTAGACTTACAGCAGAGAGTATTCTCTGAGGCTTCACACCATAAAGTGTTTATTAGTGGTTTACATTTGGACTTTAATTTGTGCAGGGCTTACCAGTGTATGCATCAGTGCCAGATGCAAATGTTCACATTTGTCCTGCTCTTACACACAGCTGGGGTGCCCGAGCAGCTTCCTGTGTGTTCTGCCGTGTTATCAGTCACTGCCATGTGAGAATGGGGCCCCAATTTTTTGGAGTCCCATATCAGAATTGTTCACCCCTCCTCCCCTCAGCAAAGCAACTTTTCACATAAGATTGAACTGCTATTTTTCTAATCTCTTGAAGAAATCTTTCTTGGCACATTCAGTAGGTCACTGTGAAAAATGTGCTTTTCCGTTTGGCAGCCAGACTGGAAAGCTGGGGGACGGGGAGGCAGAGGAAGGCAAGGACTCATTCCATTCAGGGATGGGAGTGAAATTAGCACTTTGCTTTTCTTAGAAGATCCAGTAAAAGCCAGGACTTTGTTCTGGTGGCAGCCATCCCTTTTCCCGAGACCAGCAGTGGATGAAGGGTTTTAGCTCGTCAGGCTGTGCAGCAGTGAGGGCCATTGCACCCAGGCTTTGTCCCAAGGTCTGGGGGGCAATAGATTGGAGACAAAAGGAGGATAAAAAAATACCCTTGTCCAAGGCTGGGGAGCCTTGTTTGAGCCCTTCCCCAAGGATATTTGGTTGTCAGAGCAAGTGGAAGGGGAGCTGGGTGGTGGAGCTGCCCTCCTCTGAGAGAGGGTCAGGCAAAGGCTGAGGTTCAGCTCATCTCATGCTCCTTGTAGGAGAATTGGTGGATTCTCCTGACCCAGAGCTGTTGGAGAGCTGAGAACCAGGCCTAAAACTTTTCTCCAGACAGCTTCATCAGGTAGAGTTTCAGAGCTGAGATTGTTTCCCTGTCTCACCCCAGCAAGCACAGAAGAAACAAATGATGCAGGGTTCAGGGTTTAACCCTTTTTATGAGTAAGGCTCGGGTTTTTGGCTGTTGTAAAAACAGGAGAGATGCTGCACACCTTCAGCAGCCTCTGTGGGAGGCACCTGTGCATCTGGAAAACAATTCGGCTCCCTCTGGCCACAGTGGGAGCTGGAGAGGGCCAAGATTTGGTTAGGACATTGTTTCCTAACCAGCCCTTAATCTTCACAGCTGCTGTGCAAGAATTCCCATCCCCAGTCCTCTGTCACCTCCACCCCAGTGCTGCAGCTGCCCATGGGGTTTTATCCAGCAGATTGGAGCAGGGCTGGGGCAGAGAGCTGCACAAGCCAGCAGTGATGGCACTGCTCGAGGCAGCTCCCTCTTGTTCCCTCTCCACTGCCCTGAGAGGGAGCAGCTTGCAGCTGCAGGAGAGGGGGTCCTGCTCCCAGGGAGAAGGGGAGGGGGGCAGGCCCTGGGGCTGTGTTGTAGCAGCCCAAGGGATCTTCACCTGGGGTGGGAACAGGGGAACCTGCTCATGGCAGCTGCTTCCAGCTATGGACCAAGCCCTGTGAACTCTGTTTCAGTGCTTTCCTGTACAGGCAAATTCTCCTGTTCTTCGCAGGCAGGAAGGCAGATGACTGCCTGCCCCTGCCCTGTAGCAAGGAGTTGATGAATCATTTCCTTTTCCATATTTTAGTGAAATTGTGTAGTTCAGAGCTCATCTAGAGCATTTTAATATTTTGTGCACTTGCACTCTTCGCTCTCTTCCTGCAATTGTCTGAAGGCTGGGTTTTGTTTTTGACTCCCTCCCAACAGCAGTTGTTACTTGCTTGAAGTGTTACAGGTGGGTGCAAAATAATTTTATTTCCTCATTTTCTAGACAGTCTTCTTTTTATTTTTATTTTACATAGGTGTCAGTGTAGCTTTTAAAGCAATAATGTGAGTTTCTACCAGTGAGAGGGATCTCCCTAAAGGAAACCAAGGCACTGCTTGCTTGTACCTTTAGACCTTGGAGATTTTACTTAGTTGACTATAAAGTTAGGGTCATATTAAAAAAAAAAATAGTTCAGAATTTTGAATAACAGACTATTTAATGCTAGGATTTCTTAACAGTGAACCACTACTTTGTGCTTGGCTATTTGAGAAGGAAGTTGGCATGTCAGCAGAGAGAGATGTGCTGCTCTTAATTAGATAGAGCTGGACAGATCACCAGTTTTGACTTAAATACTGACTACAGTGGGGGCAGTTCTATATAGGGAGTTCTATATGATCTGTGTTGTGTTGCTCCTGGGCTGGCAAATAGGGAGATGAAGGGACAGTGTGATTTATTGTCCAGACTGGAAAGTGCTGCACTTCACCTATTGTAGCTTGTGCAGTAAGCTAAGTACCAATATGCAAACACAAGGAGCAAGGAAAAAAACCCTTGGACTTTGATTAAGGCTGCTGATTACATGAGTATCTCAGGAAAAAAAAAAGGAGGAAAAAGAAGCAAAGAGGGTGCTGAAAATGGGAAGCCTGGTACCCAGCTGGGTCCTGGGAAACCAGGACCTGGTTTCCAGTTAGGCAGCAAGCTACCTGTGTTGTGGAGGGTGTAACTAGGAGTCGAGGTTTTTTCCCAAAGCTCCTCTTTCCTGGTTTATATCTGCCCTTATTGTTATCTGTTATGTTCACATGGTTGGATTTTTTCTTTTGTTATTTTGTTTTCCTTCCTTGTTTTCAAAGAATAGCTTATCTGTGTGCCCCAGAAGGGTGGGACTCACAGAGATCACAGGCTTTTGACAATGGGCCAGAGCCAGCCTGCTGACTACAAGAAAATTTGCTGAAAATTTTCAGCTGTGAGTGCCACATGGGCTTTGCAAAAAGTGATTGCACTGCTGGGACACGGCTGGGTCCAGAGCGGCCACTTCCACTGCCGAGAGACAAGTGAGTATCCCCTCATCCTGGAAAATCGCTGCTTGTGTTGCAGTGCTGTGCATCTCTGCTGTCCTGTGTTGTGCATGGCAGGAGCAGGAGGACACAGAGCTGTTTCTGCACACTTGGGTCTCATGTACTCAGTGATGAGAGCTCCAGAGCTGGGAATGAGCCTTGAGCCGAGCTCCGCTGGGATGTGACCTGGGACTGCTCTCTCGGAGCCTTGGCACTCTGCACCTGCCCCCTCTGCGTGTTCACTGTGCTTACCCACGTGTTTCATCGGGTTACTGCAAAGCCTGCAGGAGTCTGAACTCATTCTGTTCAAGGCTCAGAAGACACCGTTGTGTTCCTGAGGCAAAGGGTAAAAGGAAGGCACCAATTTGTCTGTTTTAATTTTTTGCCAAGAGTCTTTGCAATGGGGGATGGAGCAGAGTCTCTGATGACTGTGCATCTCCTCACCCATTTGGGACACTCATTTCCTCTGCAGCAAACTTTGGATCGGCTTTTGGAGTGGCTCTGCCTGGACATTCGCCTTTTCCTGGTGTCTGAGCGAATCCCTCCACTGAAATACTACGAGAGACACTGCAAGAGGAGCTGCAGCTTTCCTGGAATATCTGTCCTCCTTTTTCTGCACGAACACTTGGGAGAAGAACGGATTTTCCAGGTCCATGAGCAATTCCAGCGGCCTCCCTGGCGGTACCAGCGCGCCCAGTTCGCTAATGGGCAAAGCCCCCCCTATGCCCCATCCCAGCAGGATTTCTATGGCCTGGACGAGCAGCTGCCCGTGTGGGGCATCAGGCGGGCGCCCCGTGGCCCTGAAATCCTGCGGGTCACCCTCTACTGCAGCTTTGATAACTATGAGGACGCAGCGAGGCTCTACGAGATGATCCTGCAGAAAGAAGCCACTGTGCAGAAAAGCACTGTCTGTGTGTTCGTGCTGCACAGCACCCCACACGTGGCCGTGCAGCTGTGCCTGGAGCAGCTGCCCATAGGGGTGGCGGCCGAGCCCAGGCGCTCCTCAGCCTTGCAGTTCAAGGTGCAGGAGATCGGGCAGCTGGTGCCCCTCCTGCCCAACCCCTGTGTCCCCATCAGCAGCACCACGTGGCAAACACAGGACTACGAAGGAAATACAGTTCTGCTCAAGGTATGTCTGTGGTGCTCTCAAGAGGAGGGCTTATCTGCTTTTTTCCAAGGAAAGGGAGACTGGTTCCAAATGGAAATTACGATTTTGTTTGTTCATGTTTTCTTTTGAATTTGTGAATGCAGTAATCGGTGTCTGCCTCAGTGCTGTGGTGCTGTTGATAAATATAAGCACTGATCCTTGGAATGTTTTTATACAGTTAAATTAACATCATTACTGCTTGCCTGAAATGTAGATTATTAATGCTTTCTAGGGCATGTTAGCTTAACATCTTTCCTCCTCTGCCTCAAAAAAATTATTGTAGCAGCCTAATCTTATTCTGATAAGTCATTGCTGTATACATGGTTTTCAAAGCAGATTTTTGGCATCCAAAACCAGAAGTTTTTTAAGTGTAATGTTGATACAGCACCACCTGCAATTGAGGTTGTGAGATCATAAGTGAGTTGCAGTTGGGCAAAAGTGATGAAGAGATGTGTCCTAGGAAATCTCTGCCTTTTCTATTGAAGTGTGCAGTCCAGAGGTTATAAGAAAGCAAATTTAAAAAAAACAAAAAGACAAAGTCTGAGATCATATGTAGTGAGAATTATACATATGAGTAGAATGGCAGTTTGGCTCAGTGTGATTTCTTTCTGTTGTAATAACCCCTCCCACCTCTATTTTTTCTTGTAATTTGGATTTTAAATTTGCCCTGGCTTTTTCTTTTTCCTTCCAGAAGTCATCTGTTACAGGTAAAGTTAATTACTTGGTTCAGCCTATTTTTATGCTGCTCTGAACATTAATTTTAGGGCAGCCCTTGCAGCCTCATTCAATATCAATTTATAAATTGGTTTGCAGCCTCTCAGAGTGGTCAAAGCCCTGGGTATCTTCATAAAACTTTGAAGTTGGTCCTGCCTGGAGCCAGGTGACCTCCAAAGGTCCCTTCCTAAATTACTCTATGGCTTTTCCTGCTGTAGATACAGGGAGCTGGCAGGTGTACATGAATTCACTGGCGGGAAATTTGGAAGCGTTTTTGGGGATGTGACCATGCTGCACTGTGATCCTTGCAAAGGAAGATGTTATCCACTTGAACTTGAGGATGTGTCTTGTGTCCAAGCTCCAGACAGCAGGCTGACAGCCTAGTGCTCCATTCTGCAACTCTTCAGCCCATACTGTAAATCTTGATTCTAAGCACCTGCGAATTACCCCCCTGCCCTGCCCTTCTGCCATTTTGCAAACCAAATCCAAGGCTCTGCTCACAGACTTCACATGGAATTGTCATTCCTCCCTGGAGCCCCTTGAGATAGCTCCATTCCAAGTGTTTATCTAGGTTCCCCTGGAATTCATGTGGATTTTTTTGTACCCAAAAACTACTTTGGCACAGACTTCCCCAGGTGTACTGACTCAGGCTGCAGGTGACCCCAGTGCAGTGAGGCTGGGCAAGAGCATCATCGCTGGTCGAGCTAGAACTGTGTGATAACTGAGTTCTCTCTCATTTTCAACAGGTTCAAAGCAGCTGCAGGACCCTTGAAAGAAACATCGGGCTTTCCCAGAAGCATAATAACAATAATGCAGGCAGTGGAGAAATCCCACAGGACTGTATGCCAGCCCCCCTCCCTGTAAACCCGGGTGATGCCGGGCGGAGAAGCCAGGCGGACAGAGCTCTGAAGGGTAGAACAAAATCTGACCCAAGTGAAGTCCTTGCCTGTGAGCAGGCCAGCAGTGACCTCCCGAGTGCCTGCTGCCCTGCCGGCGGTGCCGCAGCCGCCCGGCCGTGCCGGGAAGCGCCGCCGCTCCGCGGGTCGGCGGGCAGGAGGCTGCGGGCTCCTCTCCCGGACAGCCGCCGGCACCGCGGCACCGAGACCGACGTGGACACCGGGCTGGCCGTGGGGAGCCCGGGGAGCGGCCGCTGCCCGCTGAGCCACTTCCCCAGGGCCCTGCGGAGCAGCCTCCTGCGGCTGCCATCCCCCGGGGCTGGGGCCGGGGCTGGAGCTGCCCTTCCCCGGGACGGGAGAGCCGCAGCCGGGCGCAGCAGAGCAGCGGCGCTCGGAGCTCCGGGCTGCCCCCCGCACCCACCGCGGGCCAGCCCCGCACGCCGAGCCGAAGACGAGGAGGAGGAATTCTTTATATGACCGGAACCAAGCGTGCCAGACGGACTCATGGTCCCCGAAGGACGGCGGAGCGCCTTTGGGTGTGCTGTGACTGCTGCTGCTCGGGGGGTACCCCTGTAGCTGTGACACCCCACTAGGGATCACCGAGGCAGACACTGAATTTCCATGGAGAGGAGGCTGCAGGGAAAATAAGTCTGTATTTACAGAAAGTTGTTGTTTTGGTTTGGTTTGTTTTTGTTTTTTTTAATGTTCAGTAGGTGAGAGGTACGCTGTGCAATGAATAGGAATAAGCCGTAACTCCTGTTCTAAGGTGCTAAAAAATAGACAGTGGCACCTTCAGATGGGTTTGAAGGTGCAGTTTGCCTGAGCAGCTGGATGCCCCCAGCCGTGGGGACTCACCATCCCTTGCCAGAACATGCTGGAACAAGGTTGTGGCATGGTCACAGTGGTTATGCTGGTTTTCCTTTGTGTTCCTTCTGGCTTCCCCTGTTGTTGGTATTTAAAATCTATTAATGTTGTCAACTTTATGCAAGATTTGAAATATAAGAATATTCTTTTAAATATTTCTCAAGGAAAACATTTCTAGTGAGATCTTTTTTCCAACTCAGCACAGTACATGCAAAAACCACGCACTTGAAGAGAAGTGCCAGTAAAACCTGCTGTTGCCTATTCATGTGACACTTAAAATAAACACAGCAACAGGCCAGGCTTTGATAAACCAGTGTGCAATTAGCAGGCAATCCTAGCTGGCTTTTAATTAACAGGAGACAAGAGAAATTAGGAGTCTTGGAGGGAATTGCTAAATCCTCAAGAGTAAAAAGGACGGGAGAAATGAAGTCATGATTCAGCATCAACAGATGCTGAAATGATCAGTTTTCTTTCTCAAGTAGGATTAAATAAATCTCAGAGGGAAAGAGATGGGAAGAATACGAAGGAGGAGTGAAATTATTCAAAGGAAAACCACATCTGATCATACCTACCTTCCAAACAGTACAACAAAGAGGTATTTTCTCCCTTAAAAATATCTGAATTATGGAGGGGATATAGGGAAGTCCCTGCTCTAGACTCTCTCACCTGGTGCTGCCCTGCCAAGTGATGCTCATGAACCCTTTAGTTTGGGGACCAAAACCAGGACACTTCATTGACTGGACACTTACAAACACCCCACAAATTTTCACAGGCTCCACAAAAATTGTAGGCTTTCCTTTTCTAATGAATCCTACTGTGATATGTTACATCTACGAGGGTGATTGTTTAATCCTTCCTAGTGCTAGAGACTCAGCAGGGCTTTTCAGAGCTGGAGAAAATGTCCGGTCCATAGGGAAGAGACCAAGAGAAGCTTGCAGGGGCTGCTGTGGTGTGTGCGAGGGTGGGCTGGAGGAACGTGGGGGGAGAAGGGGGTCTGAGCAGGGCAGTGCTCAATAGACATGAGAACACTGCCCTGTCTCCTCTGAAGCAAGCACAGTGGTATTTCTGAGGGATGAGCTGCCCGGGAGCAGTGGGAGCACTCCCTGATGCCTGGATACCAGCACAAAGGCAGGGGGTGCTCCCCTGCTCCCCACTCTTGGCGTGGGGCCGTGGTGTGGGCAGGCAGCCAGGAAACCACTGCAGTGGTCAGTGAGACCACAGGCTCGGCCTCTCACATTAAAAAGAAGTTGACAAGCTCAATTCTTTCGGGGAAGCAAATGCTGAAAGCACTCTTTCCTGAATTCTGGGACAAACTCAGCTGTCGTGAATGCCTTGGTTAATCCTGAGGTTAAGTCGAGCTTCCTGGATTTACACCTGTGGGTCTGGGATGGGACTTTGATTTTCTCCACCTGCGTTGTGTCGCAGCTGCGTGGTAAAAGAAAATGCCTGTTTCGGAAATCTCATGTTTGTAACGGGAACACAGACCAGAAACTGCCCCGTTTGCTGAAGATGAGTGTGGCAGCTCCAGCCCCTGCACGGGCTGTGCCAGCGTCTGCAATCGGTGACCACCTGAGCAGGGCCGGAGCAGTGATGCTCACCTCCTCTGTTGTCCCGGCATCTCTCGATTTTTGCAGGTTTTCCAGATTACTCTTGTTGTTGTTATTGTTGTTTTTGGTGTTATTGTTGTTGTTGTTCATATAGTTACGTTTGTTGGGTTTCTGTTGCCCCCGTGTGTCGCGGCTGCGCTGGGCGGGGTGCGGGGACCGCAGGGCCGGTCCCGCCCGTCGCTGTCGCACCAGCTCCGCCTGGTGCCCGCACACGGCATCTTTCCCCCGGCGCTGTGTCCCTGTCCCTCTGCTCCCCCGGCTCTGTGTCCCCGTCCCCCTGCTCTGCCGGCTCTGTATCCCTGTTCCCTTTCTCCCCAGCTCTGTGTCCCTGTCCCCCTGTTCCCCCGGCTCTGTGTCCCCGTCCCCCTGCTCCCCCGGCTCTGTATNTCCCCATTCCCTGTATCCCTGTCCCCCTGTCCCCCTGCTCTGTGACCCTGTCCCCCGGCTCTGTGTCCCTATCCCCCTGCTCCCCCGGCTCTGTGTCCATGTCCCCTGGCTCTGTGTCCCTGTCCCCGTCGGGAGCA
>VZTB01012905.1:202870-266109 GCA_013397245.1 Thryothorus ludovicianus | reverse complement strand
GTGCGGGCGGCAGCTGCGATCCGAGCTCGGGGTCCCCGTGCCCCTTTCAGCGCAGTGCCAGCGCCAATGTGCCCCTCCCCTGCCGCCCTGCACAGCCCCCGGATCCCCGGGGTGGGGATGCTGCTCCTATGGCCCCACATAGGAAGCTGGGAGCTGCCCACAGCCAGCCCCAGCCATGAGTCCATCTGCGCTCCTCCGCCCCACGCTTTGTCTCAAAGCCCCTGCCCCAGCGTATCTGAGCTCCTCATGGAGCTTCAGTCCCTGTCCCCACCCTGCCAGCAACTGGGGCTTTTAATCCTCACTTTCATTAACACGATATTAACCTGATAGATTAGAAAGCAGTTGAGGTACTAATGACAAAGAAAGCACATTTCTCTCTCATTCATTAATTTTCTCTGACAGCAAAGTTGTCAATTAAGGAGATCTGTCATGTAAGTGACCAGGGAAAATGGAATTCTTAACGTGTTTTGTTGTTTTTTGGCAGCCTCAGTGGCTGATGCTGTGCGATGTCATGTGCAGTTGTTACTGTGTATCTGCTGTGTGTAAGAAGAGTTGATAAAGTACTGATGAGCTTGCTATAAAGATGTTTTACTAAAAACTGCTATGAATTCTCCCTTTCCTCAGTAGCTGAGCACTGAATGATCACTCTAGGACAGACGTGATGACACAGGGCAGGGAGCGAGGTGAGGAGTGGAACCTTTGCTTTGGCAGGGCAGAGCAGGAGGAGGTACAGAGTGTTCCAGGTCATGTCTGTCTCTCTCTGTGCCTCGCTTGAAAAGTGAATGATGAAGCTCCAAGGCCCTGAGGCTCTGCTTTTTTCTAATCAGGAACAGGAAACTTCTGCTGAAGCCAAAGTGAAGCCAAAGGAGAGGTCTGGGCTGTGAGAGGGACACAGAGGGCCTGGGGTCTGCTTGTGGTACCCTGCATCATTCTGTGTAAGCTGGCAATCGAAGCAATTCTCTGCAGTCCCTTTTGCCCGTGGTGCTGCTGACACTGCTCAGGGGAGGAAGGCCATTGCAGCCTGGAACTCCCTGCCCATCCTTCCTGACACCTCCTGCACACAAACTCAGCTTTGCAGCAGCTGTTTGGGCTCGTGTGATGAAGATTTAAGGCCCTGCTACTGAATTTTGCTGAGTAAAGCTCCAAACATTAGTCATGCCAGTCTGACAGACCAGCTGGGGTGGGACATGCAGGAGTGGAACACACTTGTGTTAGGGCAGGGGCTAGCTGGGATGGAGCTGCCCAACCTGTGCATGTTCCTATTGGGACTCTGCTTTGTCCCCTTCTCAGGACAGTGTTTTCTTGCAAGGCTGGCCAGCACCTTTCTTCTTTTGTCCCCAGGGAAGTGAAGACTCATTTTTCCTTCAATCTTCAGGGCCCTGATATGGTAAGTGTGGAAGGTACATCCCTGTCTCAGAGTGCTGCTTGCTTGTGGACATCAGGGAACACAGAGGAAGCCTCGGCCACAGAAGTTTCCTGAGGATGGGGTAGGATGCACAGGGATGGCCTGAGTGTCCCCCTTGGGCCTCAGGAAGGAACCTGGGGGATGATGTGCTTCCATTTGGCCAAGTGCCTGCTGGCTGCGGGCTGGCTCCCACCCTGCAGTGCTCGGAGTGCTGGAGGTGCTCTGCTGCTCTGTAACCCCTGTGGCCACACACACCATGGAGGGAAATCAAACGTGAGAGAACAAAAATGCCTTTTGCAAGAGCTGCCTGCCAGCTGCAGGACGTTGCTCAGGGTGATCACTCTGTCAGGCCCCTCCTCTGCCACAGGCAGGTGTGCCTGCAGCCTGGGCTTCATCAGCAAGCTGTGTCCTGGAACTGTGCCTTCTCACTGTTAGCTGTTCCCATCAACTCGATTTTCAGGAAAGCTGCTCATTTGCAATGCTATATCCTAAAGTGAAGACGCCAAATACTCAGTACCTCACTGAAGTGTCAGAGATCCCCAAACGATAACAGAGGTAATACAGAATAACAAAATACAGATGTTACAATAAGAGGTTCTTTCCTGTTCCCATGTATTGGTGTTCTTTAGGTGCAGAGGATGCACCTGATCAACCTGTATTAAAAATTCAATTATCCTATTTTTTAAAGAGATAAAGGGATCACACCCAAGTTTGGGAGGGTATCTGGAATGAAAAGTCAGTGTGCCAGAAGCAATCAGAAGGGAAATGTTGTCCTGGGCACTGCCAGGAGGCAGTCATATCTTCCATGGAATTTCTCAACCTCCCCTTTCAGCAGACTCCTCCCAACAGCACAACTGCATTGCAGTTTGCTGTGCTGCACTTCTGAAGTTTAATTCTCATTATTTGAGAGAGGTTTTGAGAGGTTTTCATCTCCCACTTGTGTTAATATTCCAGTTCAGGATCTCAGTTCTGCTTCTGATTACAGGCAGGGACAGATCCAATTCCTATTTGGGTGAATTTATATTCTTTAAGAGTCCCAAAAGCTTTCTTCTCCCCTATCACCCTTCTTCAGGCACTGGCAGCCTGGCTATGCTGGGAGGTGATTAGGTTTGTAAATTTGTTCCTGCAGACACTCAGTGACACTGTTCATTTTCTCATCTCCCTCGTGCAGCTGAAATTGTGACAGCCTCACTTCTTTAATTGGGATCATCTCCAGCAGCACCTCGGCATCAGAAGCAGCCTCACAGGGTGCAGGAAGGCACGGAGCAGGCAGGAGCTGCTTGGGCTGTTGGCTGCCACAGCTGGTGGAGATTGATCCTCATTTCCCAGAACTGGAAGCGAGGATGTGACGTACCTTGACAACTGAGTGGAGGTAAAAGATGCTTGCTCTGAAGAGATAACCTCCTTCCTGTTGGCCTCGCTGGGTTTCAGCACCTTGGTGGGGAGAAAGAGGGGAAAGTCCCTCCCCATACTCCTGCCTTAGGTTTGGCTCACTGCTGCTCTCTTGGGAGTGGTGTGAGAGATGGAGGAACAGCGAGGCATCCAAAGCCTCTCAGCCCTTCCAACACTGTCCATTTTGCCCCTGTGTCACTGGGAGCTGGGATTGTCACTGGGTGGGTGTGGTGCTGCTTGGTCAGAGGCTGCAGACACACAAGAGCCTCCAGCTGGATCTGCCATGCTCACGGCCTTCATGGGAGTGCCTGGATTGGGAGCCTGGGCCATCAGTGCTCATCCCTGGTTCCTTCTCAGCTTCCCTCTCCTCCTGGCAAGGCACCAGTGACTGTGTGAGCAATTCACTCCCAGGTGTTGGGCAGACCCCTGAGCCATTCTGTCTCCTTGTAACTTTTTGAACCTGAAGCTTCACCAGTGGAGGGTTGAAGTGCAAGTGTGGTTTGTGGTTTTGCTTTTGCTTTACGAGAATTGGCTTAAAATGCTCCAGGGTTTCTCAATTAAAACAATAAAAGAAGAAAAAAAAAAAAAAAGAAGAAAAAAAAAAAGAGATTATATTAAAGGAAACTCCCAGGAAAGCACAAAAGATTCTGAGTGTACAGTGAGTTCAGAGGGAATGTATTTTGGCCGTTCCAGTGGCTGGAAGTTTTATTTCCAGTCTGGCAGCAGAACTAAGCAAGCAGATCTTGGTTGTGTTCCTGTCCCTCCCTTATTTTTTGGCTGTGTTAGAGAGACGCATCCTCTCAGGATGACCACATGTGCTGGGAACAGCACTACCAGCAGCAAAAAATGGATGCAGTGGTCTGGAAACTGGTAATGGTCACTGGAGTGGGTGCACATAAGTGGGATGAATAAATGGGTGTTATGAAACCTTATGCTTAAATGAAATGCAGCATTTCATGGCACTGATATTCCACTTCCCTGGGGGCTTCCTTGTCCACTGGGCATAGTGGTTGTGTGACCTCCAGCCAGTCCAGCCAGCTCTTCAAGCTGTTGCTGCATTCTCCAGAAGTGAGTAGTTGGAAGGTGACTAATCAGCTTGGTTCTGCCACCACCAGAAGTGTCTTGGTGGAGCAGATGTCCAATGCCACTCTCTGGGCTCCACTGAGGGTCCTACTGGGTCCCCTTTTGGTGGGGTGGTTTGGCCACCAGCTGGTTTCACTTGCAGGTTCAGTGGATTCACACTGAGGAGGGCACTGGGCTCCCAGCTCTGCAGTCCAGCTCCCTAAAATCTATACCCCCAACCTAAGACAGGCTGTGAGGGTTTCCAGGCACTCTCTGTGAGCTGGGGCACCAGAGGAAGGGGTAGGATGAGAGCAGAGTTTCCCTGAGAATTTAACTGTGGTTTCCTCATCTTGTTTTAATTTGGAGCTACTGGGCTTTGTGGAGAGAACAGCTGATTGCAGAAATGCCTCATGCTGATGTTTACCAGATATTCTTTTAGATGGGAAAGTCATTCTGTGTCATGAGAAATTTCACAAGTGTTAGCTTTTTTTGCAAGTTGGAGTGAAACCAGATTTCAGGAGGTTTAGATTTCTCACAAACTTGGAAGTTTGGCCACCCTTAGGTGCAGCTCTCTGACACCCCCTCGAGCTGCTCAGCCACCTCATCCTGCAGCATGTGGCACGAAGTGTTAAAGCAGGTGAGACCAGACAGGTACCATGGGATGCCAAGCACTTTCTGGTAGGGAAGGGCAAATCTTTTGTTTCTCATAGCTGCTTTGATTCAGCAATTGCCTCAGTGGAGACTTCTGTTTTCCAGTCTTTGTTCAGCTCTGGTAATAAGCACTGTTGTGTTTACAAGTTCTAAGTGATGACAGGCCAGAAGCCTCCCCAGTATTTAATTCTTCCTGTGTCAGTGTGCTGGCTTTGCTTGCCTTCAACGGCACCCAGGGTTTTCTCTCCCCTGCTCTGCTTGCCATAAAGCTGAGCTGTGAACAAGCCTGACCCTGCACTGTCCCTGTGCCTCCCCACACATGGGATCCCTCAGTCCCTGTTTCCAGGCATCTCTTGTTCTAAGAGGTTGCATTTGATTTGTGATTTGCTGGCAAATGTAAGGCAGGTTCTGTGACCTGGGCATCCTGAAGGATCTGAGCCCTGAGTTGTGTTTGGTTCCTAGGTGTAGTTTGGGAAGAGGGAATTGCTGCCAAGGCATCAATGGGAGCAGGAGGTGTGCAGGTGTCAGAGGAGCAGTACCTTGGCAGGCAGGCTCAGGTGGAGGGGTTGCCAGGAGCAGGGGTGGTGGTGGGAGGACATGCCAGGGCTGGAGTTGGTCCCTCTCCACACAGCAGGGCAGGCTGCCCTTGAGGATCAGCTCCTGCTGCTCCTTGCTGTCCGCAGGTGCTGCTGGCACAGCCAGTCTCCTCTGATTCTGTCTGGGGGAGTGCAGCACACACAGAGCCAGCAGCAGCAACCAGAGTGACCCGGGAGGCAGCACTCATGGTGCTGGCAGCAGAGAGCTGCTAGGATTCAGGTTTCAGGGTGGGAGCTGCCAGGTCAGGGGCTGAGGTCAGGCCAGCAGCCCCCTGCAGTACCAGCCAGCCCACTGGCACAAGCTGGGTCACTTCCACTCGTGGGGAATGTGGGAAGCTGTGTCCCAGAGAAAACCTTGAGCTTTTAGCCAAAAAACAACAGGGAGGAGAGGAAGAAAGGAAAATTCATAAAACACTTTCTTCTAATGTCTTGCAGATTCACAGCCCTTGCCCCAGTTATCTGGCTGTTGGGTTTTGTTTTCAGCTGTTAAATTCATGACAGCGTGTTTTGGAGCCTTTTGGAGTGTGGAGACCACTTCCATCTCCCTGGTGACTCAAACCATCCATGGTGAGCCAGCAAGGTGGTGCTTCCATGGCTGTGCTCCCCAGGGAGGGTGGGGGCTGCTGCTCCCCAGGCTGCAGCAGAGCTGTCTCCAAGGTGCCTCTGGGACTTGCTGCAGCAGGATTGCACACAATTTATCAAAAATAGAGCAGGATGGGGTTTTTGTCCAGGGTTAATTTGAGCTTTCCTTGATTCCAGTGCAGCTGTGAGAATTTATGGACTTGTGTATTTTCTGTGTTTAGCTGTGCTTTTATGGCAGGAGCAATGACAGCCTCAGACCAGGCTCATCACCAAATCCTGGGTTTGCGTTGTTTGTGAGGGGAGTTGTGTTGACAGTGAAAATACTTTGCAAAGGTTGAATGGAGATCTCCTCCCTCCACACCCACCACAGAGATCCTGGGTCTCTGAGAGGTGGATGAGGATGGCAGCGCTGGCTGCCCATGCCTGGTGGCCACCCAGAGACCTGTCTGCATTTCTAAGTTGTTCTTCTGGGTAGGATTTGTCTGCAGGAGAATATATCAGGGTTTTGATTAAACACATGGTTACTGCTTGGAGGGTCATTATTTGAAAGCATTTGTTCTGTGTCTGTTTTGTGCTCTGTCTTGCTTGACCTACACTCAGCAATGCACGTTGGCAGCCTCAGCCTGTCCATCCATTATCATTTATGCTCCAGCATGTGGTTTTACACTATGGAGGATTGCACAAAGTTGCTGATGGTAATGGAAAGGAGATGTTATGGGCATGAAGCAGCCCCTTTTAACATCGACATTTTGGATGCTTTTTGAAAGCAGTCACCCGTTGTATGTTCTAAAAGCTCTTTGCCTATAATCTTAAATTGTGATAACAATAACAATAACCTTGCTGCTGCAGAGGTTGTGTGGGAGAAACATTGAAAATTTACTGCAAAGCTTTGCCAAGCTTGAAGTGATTTTTTCTTTTCTTTTTTTCCCTTTTCATGATTGAAAGCCCTTTCTCACAGAGGTGGCTGGCAGTTCCAGCTGTGCCGTGTCCCAGCAGAGCACAGGATCAGGCTCTGGAGGCAGTGTGGCTTTGTGCAGTGTCCTTTTAACACCAAAACACCTGGGAGGCAGCACAGTCATTTCCCCAGAAACGTGGGGATGCAATTGGCCTTTGGTCCAGCAAGGTGTCAGAGGAGTGACCACATCCCCTCCCAGCCCAGGTGTGCCCAGCTCCTGCACATCTGCAGCTCCCAGGGCCCGGCTCTGAGCGTGGTTTTTCCACAGGAGCACATGGATGGAGGCTGCACAGGCACTCCTTCTGCAGGGCAGGATGCACAGCCCCAGAGAGGCAGGACAACCATGGCTGAGCTCTGTGGGGCTCAGGGTGCACAGCTCAGTGGCCATGGAAGCCACCAGGCCCGTGGGGCGAGGCCAGGAGCTGGGGCTGGCAGGGTGAGGAGCGAGCCCTGGCTCCAGACGCCCCCGGGACGCACGAAATTAATGAGATTGTCACGGGCACAGCCACCCGGTCACGGCTGAGGAGCTGCTCTGCTCCCCAGCCCCTCTCCCGGGGCTTCCAGGCTCTCCAGAAAATTACCCTGCAGAGTGTCATTTCTCATGCTTATTCTTAGCCTAATCGTGTGTAGCTGGTTGGGGTTTTGGAAGTTGGATGAAAGTCAATTCCTTTGAGTTTAAAAATTCAGTCAATCAGATGTGGTTGACTGAGTTGTTTTTTCTTTCACCTCACGCTTCACAGACATTTTGGTGGTCGGCGTTGAGAGCATTAGGGCTGAAGTTATCCAAATCTCTCCACTGGATAGGAAAATAGTATTATTCTCATTTTATTCAGAAAGAAATTAAAATACGGGGATTTTGTACAGCTTGCCTAGCATCACAGGGAGACTCCCTTTAATAAAAAGCAGTTCTCTCATCTCCTAATCTTACAGATTAAAAGCAACAATATCCTTCTTCCTTAATCCTTCTTTCATACACCTCAAAACTTTGTACTAACAGTTTGTTTTTGTTGGGCATGGCCTTGTTGAGTGATTTCTTTGAGCAACAGCCAATTCAGAGGCCATTGTTCAGTGTTAATGAGCTGGCTTAACATAAATTCAACAGCATGCCAAGACTCTACACCTGAACAGGCATCCAGAGGTTGGAACCCTGTCTGATATTTGAAAAAAAACCAAAAAAAATAACCCAGAAAACTAAACCCAAACCATTATTGTTTAGAAAAAAAGATGAGAACAAGTAGGAAGAGGACGAATGTAGAGGTGTGGCGTAAATACAAACTGCAGTGATCTCAGGTACTCAGGCTGGATTCTCGATTTTCTTATGCTGTACCATCACTACCTGTTTCAGTTTTTAGAATTCCTCTTTGTCAGGGATGTATTGAAACCAAGATGACGCCTTTATTTGGAGATGCTGGGGGATGAGAATGGCTCTGTGGAGGCTGGTCAGTGGTGGGTGGAAGGGAAGGAAGCCTTAGTTTCTGTAGGAGGAGAAAGAGTTTTGGATGGCAGTAAAGACATTGTTCTTGCTTGGAGCAATGATGAGATATTCAGTGCATTTTTCTTCCATCTGAAGTAGGAGTTGAAAGGCCAGCTAGACTAAAGTTCATGCACTTCTTGGTGAATCTGGGCACTCACAGACAACAGGGTGTCTTGGAGGGATGAGCATAGTGGGAACAGAAATAATTAATGACTTTTTTTATTTCCATTTTCCTTACATGCTTACATTAATTGAACTACTGTATGTTTTGGGTTTTTTCCCTGTCTTTGGAGGTGCTGACTACTACAGGCTCCTGGAATATCCTTGGGAGAGGATGGTCCTACTTTGCAAGAGCATTGATTGTGCTTGGAAATGCAGTTCTTAACAGCATTCAGTTTCCACCCTTCCCCTAGTCAAGAAGTGGCTGTTCCACCTATGTACTGTGCAGTGCCTTGGGTTCCAGATCCTGAATTATCTTTGCTGTGCTCATCTCCTGTGGGTTTAAGTCAGTTCAGCCGATGTGTGCTTGGTGCTGTCTTTCAGAAGTCACACATCTGCAGTAGGTTTGCCTCATCCTTCAGGTGCTCAGGTGCTGAGGAAGCCCCACATCCACCCATGGGGTCCCTTCTCAGCGTGCAGGTGGAGGGTTCCATTTCTGTCACAGGAGCTCATTCCCAGGCTCCTGTCAGTGACAGAAAGCAGATGCTGGTCCGGCAGCACTGGGTGTTGGGAACATTGAGGCTGGCCCTGCTCACGTGTTGCCCTGCAGAGTTGTGTGCTTCTGGTTCTGCAAAGCATGACTGGAACTGATTTTGTTTGTTGCTCGCAATAATTTTCTCCTGGGGTCATAGATTAGGCAGTTTTGGTTTGCTCTTTTCCCAGCTTGGTTTTAATTAGTGTTTGACCTCCTCACTGCTGGTTCTCTTCTGCACTTGCTGTATTGTAGCCATTTTGCTCTGGGCTGTTTTCTGAGAAAAACTAGGACATAGTCAGTGCCTTTGGTAGATGTTATGCCTGGAAGGTGGCCCAGTGCTGTAAGAAGTGCTCCTGACTGAGCAATGGAAGCCAAGGACTAAAAAGTTATGATACTGTTCCAGTTAAAACATCTGAGTACCTCATACCATTTCACAGTGGCTTAGCCTTTGTCATCACAGTACCAGAAGAAAGGTGAGTCCGGAGTACTGCTGCTCTCAGGAGATCGCTGGTTGTGTAAATAATCACTCAAATCAGGAGCTGTCAGCGATAGCCTGAGGCCACCCTTTCTCTCTTGCCCACGCCCTTCGCTGGTGGAGCTGGCAGCCAGGCCACCCCTCCTGTGCAGGATTTAGGAGCAGGGGACATCGCTGCAGGCTGCCTTCAGGCATTGCCCGGGCTTTTCCACCCTTTAGCTCTCGTGTTCTGCTCTGCTTTGTGCGCCCTTGTTTGCTTAAATCTCTTCCAAGAGTGATAAGACCCCAATGGCACAATCCCAGCCACATCGACGAGTGAATTTCGCCCGTCACCTTTCAGCAGCCTCTGCTGCCAGCAGCACCGGCGGCTCGTCCCGGGCCATCCGTGCGGGCAGGCACTCGCAGCGAGCCGGGGAAATGCGGCATCAGATGTGGCTTTAAATCCCCACACGGGCTGTGTAGAAGGTAAACAAATACTGCTTCTCTTAGCCCATGTTCAGAGGCTGTGAGGTCAGTACCTCCAAAGCGGATTTAGGGCAAAGGCAATAGTGAAAGGAACCTTGGGTGGAGGTAGCTGGTTTAAATGGGATTTGGTATAGGTGACCTTTTTGCCTAAATCAGCCAAGCCCCAGTGTGCTTTTGTCAGTGTGACTTCTCTTGGCAAGAACTGCGTCTTCTGCTGTTTGTGAAGTTCTGCATTTAACGGGGCGGTGACTTGCTCGTGATACTGCTCTGTGAGGGGTGAATACTGGAATTTTAGTGTCTAGTGCTGAACAGGCATAAACTTGCTATTTTGTCAGCATGAATTCCTTTTTATTGTATTTGTGCATTAAATCTAACAAACAATGGAGAGCCTCACACTGTGCTTCTATTCTGTCTTGTGCTCTTTTAAACATTTTGTAGATTGCTATGTTACCTAGAAGCATAAAAGCTCCCCTCTAAATTGATGCATATCGCTACTTTGTAACACTTGGAGATGAATTAGCTTGTTATCCATCTGAAGAAACTATTTCAGAACCCACAAACATGGTCAGAATCATCTTGATCCAGTTTACTCTGTAGTTTTGCTTGACCAAGCAGATGTTTTCTGTGTGTTCAGCAGAAGAGGGGTCAAATCCTGTGTCTGAGCCTACTATTTCTGGCAAAAACACTGATGTTTTTAATCCTTTTTGAACAAGACTCTTCTGAGAACTTACTTTGATTTATTAACCTGGTTGTTTGAACACAGAGAAACAATCTGGGAGCTGCGACCTTGATTCAGGGAAGTGTGTGCTCAAGTATTTCTGCTCTGAATCTCTCCAGGCTCAGTACAAAGAGTGTGAAGGAGCCTGATGTGCACACAAGGCTCTTCAGAGACACAGGTCAACCACTGCCTCTCCTCTGAGGGGTTTGGTATGGCTGGCTCTTCTGGTCTGCAGGGTGGTCTGGAAAGCACCCAAAGAGTGTTCCCCAAAGAGGTGTGATGGAGGGCTCTGCTGGGATCTACAGACTCCAGAGAGCTGAGGAATCCAGTGCCATGTGGTGTTCCCTGCTCTGGAGCAATTCTGACACGGGCTGAGCTGGCCTGGTGACCATGACAGGCCATGAGGAATGCAATGCCCACTGTCAGTGTTGCCCTCTTATTGAGAACAGCTGGGATTTGGGGATGTCACCTCATGCAGCTGCATTAAATAATCTCCTCTCTTTCTCATCCCCTATTTGGCCCACAGCAGTATCCATGGTGTCCCCAGTGTGGGCACTGCCCAGACACGTCCCAGAGGTGGACACCACCCCCCAGCCTTGCAGGGGATCGTGCATGTCCAGCGAGGGGCAGGATGAATAATGCCTTTGCCATTTTCCGGGGAGCCCCCCAGCCCCACTGACAGGGCAGCACTCATCTGGTCATGAGACCTCCCTTCCTGTTACTCACAGAGTTCCTGACTAATTCACACATTTCTGGCCAACGATTTTCCAGCGTGACTGCCTCAAAGAAGGCACTTCTGACAAAAATGGCTGGGTTTCAAGGGGTGAGAGGGAGTCCCTGCTGCCAGAGTCAAACATGCAATTGCCGGCCTACGTTTTCTTTAAAATTGCAAACTCCATACACGTTTTGCTGTGATTGGAACTTTTAAATCCCATGGAGCTGATCTGAGAGTGCTGCAAACAGCCTGGACTGGCCCAGGATCAGCAGCAGAGGGTTTCCAGCCCGAGGTGGAGCTGTCCCTGCAGGGCAGATGGCAGTGCCACTGCTGCTGACAGAGCCCGTGTGCATACTGGGTGTCTGGGGAGGCGTCTGCTGGATGCGATTACTGCTTCTCCTGCAACATGGGAAAGGAAACCCATGGAAACCGTAACAGAATCCAACAAACAGCCTCGCTCATGACAAGCTTGTACGTTGTCCATTTAGTAAGAGCTGGCAGCAGTTCAGGGCCAGGATCACACCGCCCACCTCGGAGCGCTGCTCTCGCGCTGATGGTGACCAGATGTTCAGGCAGAGCTGACAAACCTCTGCTTCACCAGTGCAGGCTTTTCCTGTGCTGCAGGCCAGGGCTCACGCCTGTGATGGAGGGCCTGTGTGGGACACGGAGGCTTTGGGACATTTTCGATGCCCCAGGTTGTTTGTTTAAATATTGGAAAGGTGTTTCAAGCGGCTTGCACTGTGTTTTGAATGCTGCTCACTTCTGGGCTTTGAAAAGGTGTCAGATGAGGACATTGGTAAAAACACAGCACTGTGAGTAACACTGGAGTGAAACCTGGGGATGGGAGAGAATTAAAACAACTTAGCTCACACTACTTGTCTTACGTCTTGAATACATTTGTCTCTTCTTTTCCATAGAAATCCCAATGGGCACCACTGTGTCTCAGTCATTAGCCAATGATTTAGTGTGCTGACTTAAGGAAAATTAAATTTTGGCCCTTTGTGTTCTTTCCCAAAGCACACACTTTAACTGCATTTTTAATTTTGGGATCATTTGCTATAGTTTTAAATTATCAGTCTGGGCTTATCCTCATGTGGCTTTGTAAGCCCAAGGAAGCCTTTCTCTTTGTGAAATCTGTCTCCAAGACTAGTTCCATGGGTCAGTGGATAAAGTCCTGAGAGGCAGCAGGTCTTGTGGACTGTCCTTGTAATTTCTAACTGAGAACAGTAGGGCTGGCTGGTCAGTGGCACAGGGACAATTGCCACCTTTGGCTCCCAGGGACAAGGAGTTATTACTCAGGTAGGTGTTTCTGGAAATCCTTTTCTAGCCAGCAATGCTCTGACAAGTGAAATGGCTCTGAAGGGGGATTCACACCCCGGCTTGGATTCATCTCTGTTCTGGTCTGGTCTGTCTAATGGCCAGGGCTGAGAGAATCTCAGCTGGATGGAGGCTCAAAAGGTCTGGGATGGACATTGCATTTCATGTCTGGGTTGCCCTTTAGTTAGCAAATAGCAGCACAGCATGATTGGCTTGGGCAGAGAGTTTATCAGGGATATTTCGCTTTCAATAATCCATAGATGTAGGGCATATTTATTCTGTTTTCATGGATCCCGTGGTGCCTACTGTGGCCTCTTTGAAGCGATAATATGGCTTGGTGTCCCTCTGACAATTGTTCAGTGCACAGAAGCCTCTTGGATATCTTTATTGAAATCCCAGGATGTTTTAGTACAAATCTTCAATGCCTAAATTTCCCCTAAATTCTCTAAATCACATAGTCATCTAGGAGATCCTCATATATTTCAACTTCATTCTACAAATCTATATTCTTCAAATGGCCACTCCGTTTTCTTGTTTTGTCCCTACCACAACAATGCTCACAGGAGTTAGGCATGGCTTTTCTATAAGTGTGCCTGAAAACTCTTAGATATTGCATATGCACTCCATACCAGTACCATAAATTACTTCTTTTCCTATTAAATGCCAATAGAGACAATTTTGGAATGTTTTTTTGAACCTCCACTTGTTTTCTAGAATTGCAGCCTGCATAGCTACAGCTCATTTCCAATATGGGAGAGCCACATCCAGGAGCTCAAACTGTGATGTGATGAGCAGAGCCCTCAGCTGCTCCAGCTGGTTCTCCTTGTAGATGAAGATCAGCACAATGAAGCTGGTGGTGTCTCCAGGTAAGCTAAGGAAAAAGTTTTAGCAGGTCAATAAGGAGCTGTCTGTTAGACAAACCTGGAGTGGAGATCTATGTGGTGAAGAGTGAATCATTAACTTGTGGACTACCTGGTGTTCTTGTTTAAGAAAACAAACGATTTGTTGCCAATCTGGACAAACGGTGGCTCTAAGCCAGTGATGACAGCCTGTGTCATCTGGGGTCATTGTAAGAAGTTCTACATTTAATTGATCTCTGCTAATAGTCTGCCTACTCATCTGCTAGGAACAGACACAAAAGTAAATGCTTTGCACCATTTCCCCCAGAATCTCACACACCACCTGCACTGGTGGCTTGTACAGTGTGTCCCAAGTCCAAAGCATGGAAGCAATGTGCTGCTGTTGACAGAGATGCCAGCAGAATTACAAGGCTGGCTGCTGCTCTCCTAGAAAGCTCTTTTGGGTTCCTTGTACACCCCCACCCTGGCAGGCCAGTGATGCCTCTCAGACACAAAGTGCTGTACAAGACAGGAGGACCCACGGGGGACTAGAACTGTGGCCTCTGCCACCTTCCTTGGCAACACCCAGCCGTGCCCTGAGCCATGCAGGGCAGAGCAAAGCCACCTTCAGTAGCACTGGGGGCCACTCCTGTTCTCAGGCAGTGATTTCATGTGGACCAAAACACCCCCATTGTGCAATACCAAAGCCTGCAGACAGCAGAAGGAAAATGAATTTCCACACACTTTTTCTGTAGGTTGGTCACTGCTCCTTTGGCATGGACAAAGCTGTGTTGTAGGTCTGGCCCAGCCTTGTACCTGCTCCTAGCAGTGGGAAATGGAACCATCAGTACAACTTTGGTTTCCACTGACTTCTGAATTTACCTGTGTCCTACAGAAAAGAAGCCCTTTGTGCTCCTCCAGAGCTGATCAGGGTAGGATGAGGCATTAATTTTGCTCTTTACTCCCTGGCAGAGTTGCTGCACGTGGACAGGGGGAAGGCAGATTTGGGGAGCGCTTATCCCTCCTCAGGCCTGTGTGTTGGGATGTTCCTGCAGCCCTGTTACAGGTGGTGTCACACACAGCTCTCCATCTCTGTCTGCCTGTCTATCCTAAGAAGATTCCCTGTCTTAGTACTGACTGTAAAAATTAGGAAACACTGGGGTTTGATAATTTGGCAGACATGGAAGCTGGGGCTTGACTGCTGTGCCATGAGGGGACAGCATGTCTTCCCTTTCACTGTTTAAAATAGGTGGATTTGAACACTATAATAGATTAGGCACTGTGGGTGTTTAAACTTTCAGGATGATTGATCACCTCTCAGAGAGAAGCAGATGGTATGGTGATGAGTTCCAGATCCTTTCAACTGAGCATCTCCCAGGAAAGTGCTGTGGACCAGGCTGGGGGGAGGCTGCTCTCAATTTAATTTTTTAAAAAACCCAGCAATGTAGGATTTCACATTAAATCCTCTTAGTTCATAAACAATAACACTAAAAATTGATTAGGTTTACAATTAACTGCCTGAGCCCCTCTAGTTCGTGAGCCAGGTGAAAGGGCCTTGGTTTGCAACCCCACAAAGGCTTTGTGAAGGAAGGCTTGGAGTGGGCTGGACTGTGCCATGCTCTCACCCCAGGGCTGCTGCATGGGCCCTGAAGGGAGCCCAGGGCTCCTTGCAGCCACAGGGCCTTGCTCTTGGGCTCTGTCAAAAGCACCTGCACTAAATGCCACTGTTTGGATCACCCTGCGTAGAGACTTTTGATCCCTGGAGAAGAAATGTTCTTTCCAACGCACTTAAAATATTATTACAGTGGCTATATTGGAACCATTAGTAACCCCATAAACAGGGCTGATGCTCAGTGAGCTACCATGGATCTTTATCAGTGAAAAGCAATGAGCAACTAATGAGCAAAGCTCAGCAGCTTCCCCAACAAGCTCCAGTTCTCTGCTAACCTCAGTTCTCAGGGGAGGGGGAGGACTGATTTGAAAGATTCGCTTGCCTTCTTGTTTCCTGGCATAATTTTACCACTTCTCAGCATGTGTGCTGTGGGCCAGAGGAGCCCCTTCCTCTGAAAGAGGTTCCCCCTGAACATTCCCTGAGGCTCAGTGCAGAAATATTTGTCTCTATGTCAGGGGCTGCATCTCCATATTCCTCTTGGTCCCCATTTGTTGGGGAGGCTGGGAAGTCACACACTGGCTTCAGTTCACAAACCATTAACTGGATGGGCATTTGAGGAGCCAGTTGGTTTTTCGAAGGCAGTTTCTGGGCTTTAGGGTGATGTAAAGTTTCTCTGTCAGCCAGTTGGCAGCAGTGCCTGGGTAAAAGCCCATGCTGTGTCACTCTTCCTTGAAGTGTTCTCTCAGCTCTGTGCCTGTTTGGGCTGTCTGGCTTGACTTCTGCAATTAGTGAAAGGTTATTGTAGGTTTAAAATGTTGCCTGCTTTGGCAGTATCTGTAGTCCCTTAAGGCAAGGATGCCTGTTTATTGTTATAACACTGCCTAAGCACAGCACTGAGAAATCCCTGAAGGAAAGAGTGTTTCAGTGAAGTAGAGGGGTTTTTTTAAAAACAAATGAAGTTTTGGCTGGCCTCTCAAACTTAAATGCCATTGGAAACTAATACCGAGTTTATTTTTTTCTCCGTAAATCACGTCTCAGGGCTTTTGTTATTCTGCTCTCATCCTGCTGTATCTTCCCAGCGCTGATAAGGAGCACTTAGCTGCTGTCCCAGATGCCCAGGGGTGAGCAGAGCTCCTGGGGCTGCTGGCAGGATTCCCAGGGCCTGAGTGAGCTCCTGCTGCTGGGTGATCCATGGCCACCCCTGCTGTGCCAGCAGCCCGGGGTGCGGGGCTGCTCTGCCAGTGCTGGTGGCTCCAGCTCTGCCAGCACCTTCTGTGGCTGTGCTGCCCAGGCCTGCTTGCAAACAGTGTGCCAGCACCGTGTGGGGGTGGGAAAAGGAATGGGAAGTCACCAAATGGCTTTCCAGCAGCTCCTGTGGCCTGCCACCCAGGCTGCTCACGGCACCTGGGGTGCCTGCCTCCTCTGCTGGGTGGTCTGCTGGGAGCCACTGCATCCCAGACCTTTGGGAACAGCTCCTCTGGGACTCTGTCCTTCTGAGAGTAAACACCCAGCCACCATATAGGCATCTCCAAAAGGGAGAATTTCCATCCCGGAATGGGCTTGTGTATGAATTAAAATAAGCAAATGCCTTGAAATCTAATTTGGGCTGTTGTTCAGAGGAACTGGTATCCAGTATCCAGTACCCAGTCCAGTATGACAATCCCTGCATCCCTCAGCACAAAGCTAGGGATGGCTGGGAAGCAAGAGCCTGTCAGGCTGTTTCAAGGGTTTGAATACTTATGCATTTTTATAAGCCAGAGCAACATCATATATATGTATAAAATATTTGAGTTGTTTGTGTTTTTCCTTCCAGCACACATCTTTGAAGCTTTCCTGACACTCCACTATGGCTGTGCAGAGGAGGAGCCAGCCCAGCCTTCCCGTGGGTCTTTTCTCCACACACTTTGATGTGAAGATGCTAAATGACAGGAGAGTTCAGTCCTCCTCCCCCTGGTGCCCAGCTGGGTGCAGGCAGCAGTCCTGCTGCCCGGAGGGAGGACTCCTGCTCTGCTGGCCCCAAAGGGTTTGCTCATTCCTGATTAAGCCAGGCAGTTCTGGATCACTGTGATAATGTGGGATTAATACAGAGGACTTTCTCCAGCTCATTATAGAAGACACTGATGCATCGTTCTGATCCATCCTTACTGTTAGCCAGCAGGGCAATTGCAGGTAAAAGGGAAATATCTGTGATGGGGAGCGCCTGCCTGCACAGCCTGTGCACTGCCTGCTGCCAGCAGCAGCTACTGGAGCTTTTCCAGTGATCTGGCACACCGTGAACTGGAATGATTTCTGATTTCACTCTTGACCCCCCTGACCCCTTCCCTCCCCAAGTCAGCATGCATAATTTAGCAAAAATAATGAGCCAGCTCATCATATCTGCCATGATACACCAGCTGACGGAGCAGCCCGTGGTCTCTGCAGGTAACAGCACATCCTGCACGAGCTGTGGGTTCAATGTCTTGGCTTTTACTGAGAGCTCAGAAACTTCTGAGGGCATTTATTTCAGTTTTCTCCTTGCATTTGATGTGAATTTCATGCTAATGAATTTCAGCTCTCTTAATATTCCTGTCAATATTCCAATTTTCACATTTTTGTCAGTAAGGAGCAAATCAGGTCCCTAAACTTTCACAGTAGTTATGGTTTCAAAGCAATTGTTTGTTAGTGCATTACTCAAGGAAGACTATTAACAGAATAGTCATGGTATAGGTTTATCTTGTGGAAGGAAAAAAAATCAGGCTTAAATATCTCAGTTTGCTTTATCTGCTATAGTTCCCCTTTTGGGTTCTGTAACTACTATATGAGATTCTAATATTATATAAAATTCATCTTTTTCAGAGGAAGAGATGAGATAGCTGTGTAAATTCTGAGCTGCACAGATTTCTTTTTCCTGCCTTATTAAATGGCAACTTTGGGAATGATCTTTTTTTGAGGATGAGGCTTTAATAGGAGTGTTTATTACACCAATGTTTTTCTAAATGCATGAAGTGGAACTTACACTTAAATTATCATTTGATTAAAAGTAGGATTATGTGAGCTCACAGTAATGATCTTTCTGTGAGGATAATTTCTTTCTTAGCTCTTTGAAGGGAAGCTGGGAGGAATCCTGCAGCTAGCAGGGTCACAGTGTTCTTGTAAACCTCCTACCATTTTGAAAGGGTCTTGGAACAATAGTTATTGGAAATACAGTGCTGATACATGACTGTAAAGTTACAGTGCACCCATTGCCCTTTCTTCTGCTGGGCTGCAAAAATCCTTTTAGACTTTTTTTTTTGGTAAAGGTGAGTCTGAATATTGTGATTTTTTAAATACTTTTTAAAGGAGTTGAAAGAATTCTAAACCTCTCCACCAGCACCCCACTGGGCAGGAGCTCCCTGTAGCCCTCTTCTTGACAAAGGCCCACCACTCCACTGCTTGCCTGGTGCTGTTTTAGGAACCTGCCCGCTTTTTGTCCCTTCAGGCTTGTGGTTTACTGTGCTGTGCTGAGTGGGATGGGAGGCTGTGAAGCCTCTTGAGCCACTTGAACAAGAAACTCTGCCTTCCTTGGTCTCTCTGGTCTCAGGGGTGTTGTTTTTCTCCAGGCTCTGTTTAGATGCCTTCTTCAGAGCTTCTTCTCTGCCTGAGAAGACCCCGTGGATAGATCCAGAGCTCTGGCATTTGCCCACTCAGCAATTCACAGGTGCCTTGTGTGCCCCAGGTCAGCAAGCAGAGCTTCACTGCTTCGTGCTGGGAACTGGGGGGGTCCTTTGCCAGTGTGCACACTGTGCCTGAGCCCATCAGGTACCTGGGTCCTGCACATGGTTAATCATCCACGGGACCAGCTGGCATCTCACAGCAGCTGGGAGTGTGTACAGCTTGTCGTCCACAGCTCGCCAGCTTGTGCCAGGGATGGAGCTCGTGGCAAGCACAGGAAGCTCCCTGGAAAGATTTTAGCAGGTTATATCCTTTGAGTGTTATGATTATGCCATGGGTTTTGAAATAAGTCAATTTTGACACAAATATTAAGTTTGATTGGAGAACTAAACAAAATATTTTTGGAGTGGTTATGTCAGTGTTAAGCAGCTTTCCCATGTTAATACCTCCTAAAACCCCAACAACAACGTGTCCTTTGTCCAGAACCATACACAGGCTGTTGCACAACATCCTTGCTCACTGCAGATGAGCTGTATTTTCTATGAGTTTTTACTCTCCATGGCTGAAATGTGAGCATGCACGAGCTGCAGCTGAGCAGAAACCAGCCTGGCAGGAGGCTGGGACAGCAGCAGGGTGGCCGTGGTGGCCAGGGAGGGGTGTGCTGGCTCTGCCTGTGGTCACTGCTCTGGGCACACGGCAGGAGCCGTGCCTGGCAAAAGGAGCCTGTCTCGGCAAAGGTGCTCCTGCACACCCACAGCAGCTGATGGTGGCAGTGGGAATCACTGGCAGACACAAGATGACAGCTGGTGGCTTAGGCTGGGCATCAGGGAGAGCTCAGCAGGTAGGGGATGTCTCTGTGCCCTTGCCAGCTGACCACCAGCTCTTTGTCCCTTTGCAATGTCCCCAGTGTGCCCTGGGGCTCTCAGGGTTAGCTGCCAGGAGCTGCAGTTCTCTCCCTGCTGCAGGAGTTTTTCTGGAGGGTTTGATGTTCCATGCCTTCCCCTTCCTCCCCCCTGTGGGACACAGACCAGCACCACAGCCCCCCTCCAGTCCTGAGCAGCAGCAGTCAGGAAATGAGGGACTGGCAAGCTGCCATCCAGCAGGGTTGTGATGCTGACATGAACCTAATTGTCCTGATGCTTTGGGGACAGTGATTTCCAGATTCAGACTGGGGTATCCCCCAAATTCAATCCTGTTCATAGAGGTGCTTTTGCAGCAGGCACCAGGCTGTGCTCAGAGTAAGTCTGTGTGGAGCTGTCTGTTATTGAAATTATTTCCACACTCAGCACAAAAGCACTGAAGTGCTGTGAGCACACTCAGGCATCAGAGGCAGCCCTAGGACCTCATGCAGGCTGTGACCTCGGATGCCACTGGCAGTTTTTTTCCTCCTGTAAATGCCATAGAGATTGAGGGGAATGGACAAAGTGCAGGAGGGTACCAAAAAGACCTGCCATCACCTTTATGGTGAAGCCTGACACAGGCAGCAGAGCCTTGCTGTGCTTGCAGAAGAACAGAGCCATGACAGAGAGCTGGCCCCTCCCTCTGCTCGCTGCTGGGCTGCTTGCCTGCAGATTTTGAACATCCTTCAAGCTGGACAAAGCTGCCCTCCCTGCTCCAAATCTCCCAGTTTGTCTCTGCCGGCGGCTGCTGGCGATGCCAAGCACGGGCAGAGCTCGGGCAGTGCAGATGGAAAGTCCAACAGGGAGTGAGCATGAGCTCTGTGCTTCTCTTCTCATCCCCAGGCCACTGCTCTGCAGCTGCCAGTGCCGGACAGAAGCCAGGGAGAGCCTGTGGCTCGGGAGAGGCTGAGCAGAGTTTCCACAGGAGGGTCCAGCAGGCTCTCCTTCAGCTCCAGGCTCCACAGAGGCTCCTCAGCTCTCACTTCCCCTCCCAGGGTGTTCCTCACGCACAGTCTCAACCCCACAGTCAGAAATGCAGTTCATATGCTGTGTAGATCTTGTTTCTTCCCACCATCCTTCTGAGGACTGGAATCCCCAGCAGCAGGAGGCTCCCAGTGCTGCTTCTGCAGGGACAGGTGTGTGCTCCTCCCCCAGGTGCCGAGGGCAGCTGTGAGACAGCCACTTCCAAAACTCTCTTTGTCTTTGGGGAGAGTTGCAGTGGTGATGGCTCCTCTCAACCCCATCATCCCAATTGTTGTCCCTGTGATGTACTGCTTTCCTTCTTACCTCTGTATCCCTAACTTCTTCTCCTCAACCCCCTCTCCCCCCATGTCTCATGGGGTGTCTCCCTGCAGTGGCACAGGACATGCACCAATTGCAGCAGATGCAGAGACACTGAGGGCTGCTGAGACCACCCTTCCATCATGTCAAAGCATTGCTCCCATGTCAGGATAAATTTCTGCCAGGTTTTCACTGAGTCAAAATGAGGATTTTTCCATTTCCTTCCTATTCCTGACAAAAATATATCCATTAAAATCGTCTCAAAAAACTCAGCCTCAGGGAAACATTTAGCTTGGGGGGAAAATAATCTCAAGGTGATTGATTTCAGTTGTGCAGCTTCTACAGGCACCTGGAAAGGGGAGGTTTGGAGGCAGAAAGCAAGAGGCAGCTGTGGCTGAGGCTACCTGGGAGGCCTGAGAGCAGGGAGAGGGCAGCTGGCCAGGCACAGGGCCACCAACCAGAGCACGCTGTCTGCATGCCAGCCTGGCTGCAGCTCTATCAGGAGCTAAAGCAGAACACTGTCGGGTTTCCCTTCCCAGCTGCTGCTCTTGAGGGGGCACACACAGGTCAGTGTTTGGCTGTTACCCATAGGCAAGGCTTTACAAGGGGATCCCTTGTAACGTGGCTGGGGACAAGGGGGCTGTGGGGAGTGACACAGCTGGAGAGATGTGAGGGACATCCTGTGTGACTGCTGCACGGCACATCCTGCCCACATCGTGCTGTAGGGTGGTTGGTTGGTTTGGGCTTGTTGTGCCTTCAAACCATGTAAACTGATATGGGCTAACTGCTTAAAAACACCTGGGTTTTGGCAATAAGGAGCCTTTGCACCTGCCTAGGGTCTCTGCATTACCATATAGCACAGAGCTTGTAGTGCCTCCTGAATGATTTCTTTAACTCCAGGCCTGGCTTGAAGTAGGTCAACAGAAAAATGAGTAAATTACACTTGCAAAAATGCATTAGGAGCTGCGGTGTGCATAAATCAAACTGCCATTTAGCAGAGGTAATAACAAATTAGAAATTAAAGTTTTAGATCGAAAAGTTTTCCAGGTTGTGGTCAGTGAAACAGTCTCTGGCTCTTTGCCTGCCCCAGTGTTGCTCCTCCACCTCACTTGGACAGCTCCAAGAGCAGCTCACAACAGAGCTTCGTGTGTCAGACCTCCCATCTTTCTGCTTTTAAGGTGAGATTATTCCATAAAACCTCATTTCTTGGTGCACCCCTTATAAGAAGGATTAATGTAGCTACCTCTAGCAAAGGCACAAGGAGTGCAGACACTCCTCTGAAATCCAGAGCCTGCAGCTTATGGCAATGTGGTATTTGGGGACCACTGCGGTTTTGAAGTTGGAAGCCTTTGAAATCCTTCCAGCCTTGGTCACTGAAAAGCTGAAAACTTTCAAATCTTGCTCATTTTCTTTATAATGGGGGTGGGAAGGTATTCAAGGGAAATACAGTTTCAGCAATGGAACTGTAAGCTATTTTTTACTTTAGAGGAAAAAAGACAAAACACCCCAACCTTTCAAAGCGACGATCTGAACATACTCAGCCAGAAATGCCAGTAAATCTGTTTCTTTTAGTGTATTCTTTATTCACCAATTAACATTTTAAAGACCAAGTCTCCAAGAAAAGAAAAGCAGTTTAATATAAATGTGTTGAGTGAGTTGAAATGACAAATACTTTGAAATATGCATTTAAAGAAATAATTAGTGTTTTCTTGTTCTCAGGCTTATAGTTTCTGGACCAAGCACCTTCAGACTGCAGAAAATTAATTCTTTTTCCTCCTCCCCCTTTCCTCCCACCTATTTTGAACATTATTCTCTTTCCCCAGTGTGGTTCTTGTTCTGCTGTCTGGCAGGCATGCCTCCTCCTCCAAACACAGACAAAACCTGCAATGCATTTAAAAATAAATGCTTGTTATGCCCTGGCGCCCATGCACATCCCTCTCTCGTGTTCCTCTGGAGGGCAAGAAGCACTTGATTTTCTTTAAAACGCAGTCAAGAAAATGCCTTTAAGAAGTGCCTGCCTCTGAATTCCTTTGCAGGGGCTTCTCCTCCTGGCAAGGTGCACTCTCGGGTGCCAGGCAGGGATGGTCCTGCACCATGTGCTGCTGACACCACTGAGATAAACAAGTTTAAAGCACAGCGAGTCAGAGCTTGTCTGTGTTGTGCATGTGCCACTAAGCACAGTCACTGGGAGGTCCTGGGTATGGCCAAGGGCAATTGGGAAGGAAGGTTTTTAATTGCTGCCCAAGGTATGTAATCCTGGAGAACTTCTGTTTAACAGTGCTGCTGCTGGAGCTTCCTCATGCTTTCACAGTGAGAAAATTCACCCTGGTACTCCAGCAGGGAATGTGAAACACCCACCTTGCTTTATATTACATCCTCTGGTACAGCAGAACCATGCTTTGAAATGGTGAGAAACTTCTCAGTTGTCTGCATTTCCCCCTCCCTTCCCCCAGCTGCTCTGTGGTGACTTTGCCTTCTTCTTCTTTGCTGCATCAATTTCTAACACAGGGGTGATGTGGAGTGATGCTACCACTAAATTCCTCTTTCTGGTTGAGGGGGCATCCTGCACAATTGCATGGTACTGACTTATATCTTTAATTCTCCACAAAATTATTAAAAAGAAAGCTATAATAATTCTGCTCCAGGTTAAATTTTAAATGCAGGGAGGGAATTAGAGTTGTAGACAGCCAGCAGTTTCATTTAAAATCTTTTATTAAATAGTATTTTGATCTCTGCTCTTATTCTCAGTTCAAAACATATATTTTGGGGCATAATTGTATAAACTGCTGAAGGAAAGAAGGAAGAGGTAAGACTGTGTGATGAGGCAGAAGTACCTCTGCATCCTCAATGACTCAAGTAGAAGTCAAGGCCTGACTGTCACTCTATTTCTGAGCAAACTCCACAAATTTCCAGTGGGACTGGAAAAGAGGCGCACAAAGATGGGCATGAACCTAGGTCTGCATTCCAAATCATGTGCTGCTGCTGGGATTTCATCCTTGCTTGCTTTTGAGGTTTTCAACCTTGTTAATGGAAACAGCACTGAGAGTTATGGGTGTGTAGGATCCTGGGAAGAAATAATGCCTCGGCCCAGGAGCTCTGCTGAGGCCTGGGCTGCAGGAGGTGGCTTTGGCTAATTTATGGAGAGAGGAAAATGAATGGAAATATTCTCTGACTTGGCAAGGCTTTGCCACAGGAATCCTTCGTGGGTCTGGAGCTCTTTGGCAGAGCACAGAGAGCCCTCAATGCGTGCACATATCACAGCAGATGGCTGTGTCTGTGCATTCAAGGCATCTCTCAGAATCACTGCTGTGATGTGACTTCAAACTGATGCTTTTCCTGCTCCTGTGTTTTGGCATGGTGGCTCCTGCCTGTGTAACAGATAATGAGGAATGGAAAAGCATCTTTGTTTGAATCCAGCAGAATACCTCTCTGGGAAGATAAGGGATTCTGCTGTAATCAGCATGCTCAGGCCTCTGTATCACTAACTGTCAAGTATAGGACTACAATCTTCTGGTTTAATTTTGATTTTTAGCATTTCAGTCCCTATGCTCTGCCTCACTGCCTAGCCCTGCTCTGGGCAGCATGGGCTGGCCTGGATAGCTCCCTTGGGAAAATAATGAACCTTTCCTCTAAACAGGGAGAAGGGAGGGTGGTGCAATGCTGATCATAGTTTGGATAAGTACTAGTCTCTGTTTGCCTATTTTTCTTAGCAACCACCACTTGCATCTCATTCACCACTTCAAAGAGAGAGCAGAGACAGGCATGAAACCCTTGGGAGCACCTTTCTTTTTTGCTGTGTGCAAGTTGCTAATTGCTGTTATATGTATAGTCACTTGGATTGTACACAATCAGAAACCAGAGCCATGCAAAATCAGGTTGATAAATACATTAGTAGCAAAATACATCCAGTATTTGAGTACATGTTCTTTGGGTATGTGTCCTTTTTTTTGCACAGGTATTTCGACAGTAATTTATCCTCTTCAGTTACTCAGTATAGCTGTAGTAGCAGAGGATGAAGTAATGGTTGTTAATGATGGCTAAATTACTGTCCAAGCTGGTGAATCCCATGTGTTTTTGTTACCTATTAAAGTTTATCTGTTAAATACTCCTCCACAGGGGACTGAGAGAGAACTGGCCCTTCTGATCCAGGTTACCAACAATGCTGTGCCTGAGCAGAGTCAGCTCTACTTAAAATCTAACTTCTTCCATATGTCACTTCCAGAGGATCCAAAGTGCTTACAGCTGCCTGAGCTGAGGAGAACAGTAAGGGAAAGGGCATTACATGCATCCCTCTGGTCAGGAAGTTCTGTCACACTGCCAAACCCCCAGAACACTGCAGATTCCAAACCCAATTTCTCTCGCCCTCTAAATCAGCTCAGTGTGCCGTGCAGAAAAGCAGTCTGAGGGGCAGTGTCCTTGACAGAGAGACCACAGCTCGTTTATTTTTAATTGAAAATAACGAACCCAATGTTCTGCATAGAGAACATGGGGTTCTCTGTGTTTCCTCTCTGCATAGAGAGGAAACTCAAAATGCTGCTGCTGCAGGGCCAGACCTGTCACTGGTGGAGTGGGACCCCGCGTTCCTTCAGGAACTGTTCTCCCCTGGAGCTCCTTGCTGTCCCCCTCCCTCCCTGTCCTTGGGCTGCAGTAGGGCTGGGCATTTGTGTTCCAAGCCTTTCCCGACCCCATCCTGCACTACTTTACTGCTGACCCCTAATCCTAGCACCAGGTGACTCAGCCCTTCAGTGGGGCCACCCCTCCTGCCCCCTTCCCTCTCCCTGCCTGACCTCCCACACACTCAGACGTGCTTCACTGGTGCATTTTGGTTTATGTGCTTCTTTGGAGTCAGAAGAAGAGTAAGCAGAAAAATAGCTGCTGTAAGAAGTTACCTGACTTGTCCTTTTCTGTGTGGCTTGGCTGCTGTCCCAGCTCACCAGAGCAGGCTCAGCAGTGCCCAAGCCTCCCAGGCTCTGGCATCTGGTTGGAGGGAGGTTTGCCTGTGGTAATGTGCTCAATGGCTCTCAGTCAAAGGCCTGAAAAATGCAAAACACCGTGGAAAAACTGCAGGTCTCGGGTACTTAACTCTTTGGTGATCAGGGAACAAGCAGCTAATAACTGTGAAAACTTGAATTTTTATTGCTGACTTAAGAGAGAAGTCAAATCTGACTTTGCAGCCTCATTTAGAAAATCTGTGCAGATGTCATTTCTTGTGTGCATAAGATTCTGCAATTTACTCCCCTCTTTTTGCTCTATTTCAGGTTAAATATCCTAGAATTTATAGATTTCCCTCCGATTACATTAAAGAGTTACCAGTTTTCAGGTCCTAGCAAGGATTAACCTGTGAAAACACTGTCCCACAGACATACTTCCAGGGAGAATTGCTGTGTTAACTTGCAGAATCATCTGCATGTGTTGTATGTAAGCATCGTTTGCAGTGAGATTTATCTCAGGTGTCAGCATCTCCTGCCTGCAATATGAAAGACATCCACAGGCTGTGTAACCCAGTAAAGGTGACAGAAAAGCTGAAAAGTGCCCTAACCTCCCTACTGCTAATATCTGGTAATGAGCTCAGGGGTGGCTGGGGGGAATGGGCTGTCCAGGCTTGAGGCAGCATTTCCCCCCTGTGCATCCCTGGGCAGAGGTACTGAGGGCACCTGGAGCATGGGGGCTCTGTCAGAACTACAAACCTTGACAGGATTTCCAGGTCATATCCAATCAGCAATATGAATGCTGCTATGTAATTTTTATGCCCCAGAAGATATAATGACATGTGTTAGAAAAGCATATTAGTAGTTCCAGCCTGTGTACAGGGTGTGCATTCCATGAACACCTTAGCTGCAGTCTGTGTGAAAAGGCACAAGCTCCTCTGTGAACTTCAGCTGATCTTTGGTCCTTTCTCTAGCAATCAAGTACATTGTTTAATTTTTTTGAACAGTACCCACATCAGTGACAGGCACTTCATAAACACAACTAAATCCACCCTGGCAGGCTTCATCTCTAATTTTACAACGTGGTTTTCTGTGTCAGATGACTACACTTTATCCTAACTGTTTTAACAGCAGCACCCAGCATGATTCAGGTTTATTCTCCTATCAATCATACATGCTGTGCATTCAAAATAACCAACTCTGCTGTCTGGAGGGCTGTACTGTGCTCCTGAAGCAGCAGGTGAGGTGCTTTAATCTGAGACTCCCATTATGAAGATGGTGCAATCAATCCATCTGACTTCTTTAATACCTCTGTGTGGGCTTTTTCCCCCTCTGTGACTAGGACTGACTCATTGCAACTTCCCTGAATTGCCCTGGAGAAACAGCCTGCTGATCTGTGATGCTTGTCCTGCTTCTGTTCCTCTCAGAGGGTGAGTGATGGGCCAGTACCTGCCTAGCTTATCCTAAGTCTTGTTGTAGGGACAGGCAGTGGTGTGGAGCTGCTGTGCCCTCCCAGGAGGTTGGGCTGGGCCAGCCTTGGCACTGAGGAGTTTTTGGAAGAGATGCTGCAGTTGTGGTTGGTCTCTTGGTGCTCAGAGAGCCAAAGGTTTTAATGTTTTTTTACCGTGTTCTCCTTTGCTCCCCATGAATGCTCTCCTTTGGCAAGCAGGAATGTTCAGAAAAAAACATCTGGAGCTGCTGGGTGAGGAAAAAACCATATCAGCAATTGATTTGAATGGGAATAACAGTTGTTGATGGGAGGTCAAGTCTATGGTACGTCATGTCTAATAGTTGTTTATCTACTATAGTTTTTTCAGAATGTTTCCTCCCCAGTTTTTTTAATGGAAAATCTGGGGGTGGTTCTTTCCTTTCTGCTTGTAATCTCTCAGTTTAGTTAAGCCCACAAAAATGCTGAGAAAAATTGCTTAATCCCACAGAACTCTGTCATCATCTCTCAGCTTGATATAAATTTTTGTTTGATTTTTGAGGAAACTGTTGTTTAAAGTGTTTTTTAGGCCGTGACAGAAGATGGTATCTGTATGTGTTACAGAAAGTTCTTTAATAAGTACAGCTAACACATTGCAAAACTGACGTTCTGCATGTTCTGCTTTTAGGCACAGGTCAAGGAAATGTCCTAGACAGTCTGGCTCAGCAGGCTCCATGTGCTGTGCTTGGGCTAGCACAGGTTTCACCACACATCACTTCTAGGAGTGCATGTCTGTGAGGCTCTAGCTTTCTGCTCTGTTATGCCTTTATAAACCAAAGCTCCTGCTCTCAGTGCAAAGATCAGCTTCCAGGCTTTATGGCATTGGTGCAGCCTGCTCCAAAGGAGATACTATGTTCTCCCTTGTTTCTTCTAAAATCACCTTTTTTCAAAGTGCATATTGTGTTCTGAGTGGTTGCAGCTTTGACAATTATCTGTCTATGCACTTGGCAGGACAACATCCATAGCAGAACACAACAGGTTTATAGATGTATAAAGGCCCTGGCTTCCCAGAAGAGTTGTTGGTAAGAACACTTTTTTTGGCCAAAATGTCCATGATTCAGCATCCATCACTGATCTCTGGAAGTCACCATCATACCTGTCCAACAGTCAAGGTTTTTCCAACTCACAAGTAAAAGTTTATTCCCAAAGTTTTTTTTCCAGTCAAGTTTTCTTCTTAAACTGCTGTTGTGTATAGAGCTTTTTAATTAGATCTTCCTTGCAAATCCTTAATTTATTAAAAGGACAGTCTGTACTAATTGAATAAGCACTATATCCATTTGCTTAACTTCCATTCTTCCAAAAGATCTGCTTTTAGCTGTGACAGGTATTTGAGTTCAAGTCATCACCTAATCTGGAAATAGGAGGGGATCTTGTCCGTAGCACTTACAGCCTTATGCTTTCACTTCAGACTCACAGCTGACACTGAACTGATCTTGCTATTGAGTTCTCTATCTAGTAGCCTGAAAATATCTGGTCTCTTTGTGATCAGGGCTTTTTGGGTTGGTTGGGTGGTTTTTTGGTTTGGTTTTTTTGGGGGACATGTTGGGGGACTTTGGTGGGTTGTTTGGGGTTTTTTTTGTTGTTTGGTGGGTTTTGGTTTTTTGTGGTTTTTTTTGTTGCTTTATTTTGTTGGGTCTTTTTTACAAGTTTTCACACAAATTTTGAGAAATTCTGTACCTTTCATGTTCTGAATGTGGTCATGGACCTTCCTTGGTACAGCAATATGCCCATGTGCTTGTGTAACAAGTTTCCCATGCTTTTTCCCAGTTGGAACTCTGATGACAGTAAGGCAGTGTGCTGTGGTGTGCCAGGCTGGAAAGACTCTTTCTGACTGGAAAGCCTTGGCAGCAGAGGCTGTACAGAACATTGAGCTGGCTGGGAGGTCGCCCTCACTATCCCTCACTATTTCCTGAGACAAATATGTGGTTTCAGTAAAACATAGTGTTTCTTTCTTTTTTTATTATTATTTTTAAGAAAGAAAAATCCAGCACTTGATTTGGAGGAGTAGGAGAATTCAATTCTCTATAAAAGAAATCAGGAGGAGACATTTCCTCTGGGAAATGTTGATGAAATGCTGGTACTTGTCTGCTTTTACAACAGCGGCTGTGGCTCAACCCCAGCAGCTGAGCAGTGTCCTGGGAGTGACCCACTGCCCCTGGGCAGGTGCTCTGCCAGGGCTCCTCACACCCTGCAGGGAGGAGCAGGGGGCCAATTCTACAGCTGCTCAGCTCAGCAGGTATAGGTGGCTGATTTCCCACAAGGAGAGTTTAAGCCAAGAATGTTCTGAGCTCCCACGCTTCAAGGGAGGTTGCAAAGCCATGACCTTTTATGTTCTGCTTCAGGGCAAAGCCAAACGGAGTTTTCACAAATGGATTCTTGAACCATTGCCTGTGGCCCACCTAAAGGTGTTGTAAGTCAGGCTTAATAACACACACACAGTGGCCCTAGAGACAGCCAAAATATTTTCCAAGGGTTGCAACAGCAATGGTCAGAGCAGATAGCTCTTCTGTCATCAGCTCTGCCCCAAAGGAAGCACTGTGATTTCAAATGAAGAGAGAGCACACAGGTTTGGAAGACAGAAGAGTTCAATATGTTGAGTAAGGACAGCAGCACAGCTCAGATTTCTCCTCTGCAGAGTTATTCCACCTTGCAGAGCAATAAGATGTGTTTAATCACCAGCTGTGCCCCCATGAGCGTGGCCTTGCCCAGGGCTCCCAGCTGTGCTCCTGCACTGTGGGGCTGCATGGCTGGGCAGTGGGAAGTGCTGAACCTTGGGTTGGAAGAGTGTAGGAACCAGAACATCACTGACCTGCTTGGAGAGGTGTGGGATCAAGCAATGGCACCCCACCTTGTTCTCTGTGTGACAGGGCCCCAGTTGGTAAAGACTGAGCTTTTCTGCCCAGTGCTAAAAGCAGGAAATGGCTCCCCATTTTTTCTCTGTAGTTATTGTGGTGGCTGTGAGTGTTGTGAGGTTTCACTGGGAGCTTTGCAGCACTGCTGTCTTCTGAAACAACCTCAAAGGTGTTTGCTACAGCTTGGAGGAGCTGGGTTACAGGATACTTTTGGATTATTTTGCCTCAGTAGTAATCCTTCACCTGGGTGATAAAAGATAACAAACTTGATCTAATGGGTGAAAAGAAGACCTTAGCATCACCCTACTCATATTCCCTCGTATTGGGGGTATGAACAGAAAATAAGTTTTGCACAGCAAATGAAGTAAATTGCTATATGGAGGGCTAACATCAAGTTGAAGTCCTACTGATTTCTTTTGAAAATTCCTTAGAAAGGCCAGTTGCAGACAGCTCTTAATACTAACTTCACTTACAGCAACTTATAAAGTTGTGGGATAGGTGAGGAAGATGTCCCTTTTGCCTGTATCATTCTGCTCTACTTCAGCTCCTTTTCTCTTGCAAAGTCTGTCTTTTGCAGCATGTCTTAGCTTTATCTAAGGGCTCCTCCTCAAATCTACATTGTTTCCACACTAGTTATGTGTGGAGAAAATCTTATTCAACACAGCCTGTAAAATCAGAGTAAGAAAAGACTCATCTGAATGATTTCTGACCATTTGGGTTTTGGTTTTTGTTTGGGTTTCTTGAATTGAGTTAAATTAGTCCCAGCTTGTGCAAACTCTTGTGGAAAAAAATGCAGCCAGCACTAAATTTCACAGTCAGGAAATACCCACTACAAGGCTGATGGTGGTGATGGTAAAATCCTGGCAGAAGCCAACACCAGCTTCTATTGGTGTTTGTTCAGGGGGTGCTGCTCCCTGCCCTGTGCAGTGAGAAGTAACTCCCCTGTGTCTTCCCAGTGGCGTTTGTCTCATGCCAGGTGTAAAGCCAGGAAGCTGTGGGGCAAAAACTGAGGCCAAAGGTGGTTCTGGGGGCTCTGGTGACAGGGGCTGAGAAACTGGGAATGAAACGCAAGATGAATCCACTGAATCATCTGCCCTGGGAACTGCCTTTACACTCACTGCCTTCTTGAAATTGTTACAGCTGGAAATTGTTACAGCCCCTCTGAGCAGTTCCTGTTCCGTGACAGGAAGAATTTGCTGTTAGTTTAGGCAGGAGATTAATTGCCTGTATTTTTAATCAGCAGGGCCAGAGGTGTGACCAGGATGACCAGCCCACGGGCAGCACAGCAGGGATGGAGGTCACCCCTGATGGGCATTAGTCCTTGTGGCAACTTCCTGGCAAGCTGCATTTACCTGGAGTTGAGAAGGGAGCAATTCTACCCCCACACCCCCCTCCTGACACCAGCTAAAGAACTGAAACTTCTGGCATCAGTTTTTGGTGGGCTCCAGCTGCACATCTGAGGGTGAGTGTTTGTCTTCAGGACTGGTGTAATGGACTTCAGACTGGGCTCACCCAAAGCTGTGCCCCTGGTAAGAGAACGTGGATAAACTTCAAGGCTTTGTGCACCAAAGAGGTCATTGGCAGGAAGGAAATGAAGGGAAAATTAAAGCTCATGTTTTCAGAAGAGATGAGAAATCCCTCTGTGATTCCAGACCCAGGGTTGGCTGTGCCCTCACACTCAATAGGAGGAAGAAGGAATAATTTCCTCAGGTCACTTTTTGTGCCTGTTAAATAATTAATATCTCTTTAGCTTAAGTTTGAGCACTGGAAAACCCTGGGTTGCATTTAGGCCAAAGAAAACATATTTTTGCTATTAAAAGCACACTCTCATTTTATCTCATCAGCCTATGAATTTCTTGCAGACCACGCTAACACTGGCAAAAGGGAGTTTCTCTCTTCTCTTTTTTCCATGCATGCAACTATTTACTTTTGCAATTCTTTACAAAGATAAGGGAAAATTTCTGAACAGCACCTGACCTCACTGGGGAGTAATATCCTATTGTGGGTATGGAGCATAAAAACCATTTTTAGCTTACTGCAGCTTGTGACAATACCCCCAAGACAGCACCTGGGGCTGGGCACATTCCTTCACCAGCCTGGCTGGGGCTCATCTGGATCTGGTGCTGGGAATCCCCAGCAAAGTGTTGGAGCTGACAATAGGCAAGACAGTGCCACTGTGGGGAGGAGAGAACCACCCCGTTATGAGGGGGCAGGAGGGAAATCTACAGCTACTACCAATAACACAAGGGCAGCAATAAGGAAACAGCATGGTCAATAACTGAAGGAGTTCAGAATTAGATAAATAGTTCAGCAACTTGATTTCCAAATGCTCTGGAATGGGTGAGAGCCCTGGTTCTCATTAGTATTTCTGTGTGGGACTGGCACTTGCCATCCAAATCTGACAGCTGGAGCTGGAGCCTGGCAGAGCAGGGCTGTGAGGCAGGGGGAGGCAGCTGAGCCAGCCCAGCAGCCAGGCAGGAGAAGGGGAGGAAAGGCCTTCAGGAACATGAAAACAAACCAGAAACCTCTCTGTGGGGAGCAGCCTGATGCTGCCTCTCCACAGAGACCTCAGGAGATGGATGTAGCAGTGAGGGAGGGAAGGGGTTGGAGCTAATGCACTGCAAAGGGGCTTGTGCTGTGGAAACAAGCTGTTAGGATTAGATTTTACTTGGTTTGAAGAAAATATTCCCATTCCATCTACATTTCTGGTAACAGCTGGATCATCTGCAGGTTCTGCAGCAGGTTGTGTTTGCCAGCATTCTCCTATTGCCTGTCTGCTCTCACCTGGGTTTATGGCAGAAGAAGAAAGCAATGCTAAGGAAAGATCCTATCTTTAGAAGATGTGTCTCCATGTCTCTCAGGCCTCTGGTAGGAATATTTTCAATGTTTTTCAGATGTAAAGCTGTTGCAGATAGCCCTTGATACCCTAGCTGCTAATTTAGCAAGAAAAATAGAACTTCTCACTCCCCCCAGCCCCGGGAAAGCTGGCACAGAAGGTTCTCAGCATGATGCTTGGGCTGGGAAGAAGCTATCCTTAACTTTTCAGTGTTGTTTTCTCCTGCAGTATTTCAGCTGGGAACAGCCTTGACCTGCTATCCTAAACAGAGAGGTCCTGTGGTTTTCCAGCACCACTGATGAAAAGCAAAATTTGCATGGCATCCCGGGGCGCTGGGGGAGCTGCAGCAGCAGTGGGTAAACTCAGATTTTCCCACTTACACAGAACGCATAGCTAATTACAGGAGAGGGCAAGGCAGGGGTGGGAGGCCTGATGTGCTGCTGCACCCCAGCGAGACCAGCAGAGCTCCCCAGGCAGGAGCCCGCTGTCACCTCGGGGCTGCTCCCACTGGGCCCCCACAGCTCACTGGGACCAGCCAGGACAGGCTCAGGGCCACTGCTGTGGCATCCTGCCCGTGCTGCCCCTGTGGCACAGGGCTACTGCAGGGCTCAGGAGAGCTCTCCATGGCTTGTGCTGCCTGCTGCACCTGCTGCTGTCAAGGAGGAATAAAGAGGGATGGTTCTCACCCCCCAAACAGCCAACCTTTGTAATTTTAGGGGGTTTTACTTGACTAATGGAGCTGTTCCTACCTTTATTCCTGCAAGCTCAAACCATTTGTTTTTATGAGGTATGCTAATGTAATCTTTTTTTTCTTCTTCCTCAGCCATCTCTAAAAAAACTCTTAGATGTTTGTTTAGGAAAGTGTTGTTAGATGTATTTTTATGTGACATATTTATGCACACTGTTGCTGATCTGAATTCAGATCAGTGATACTGCACTACAGCAATAACTGATAGGTTGTAATGTTTATAAACGTTTCTTTGAGATTTAAATTTAAGAGACAAGCATAGGAAATAGATCTTATCACAATACACTGTAACCAAATAGAGTCCCAATAAAGAGGAATAAAGAAAACAAATTTTATATCTGGGCATTTGCATTCTCCCAGATGCTGGGTACCATCTGCCAGGATGTTTTAGCTCTAAAGTAAGCTGCAGTTTATAACACCCATAGTGTTACAAAGTACAGGGATTTCTTCCCCTCTTCTCCTCTGCCAACGCTTTTGCAAGGGAAGGATACACACTGTAGTAACTTGGGGTGAGAATTTTCTGGGAAGGACTTTGGTGGGAGAGGAGGTTTGTATCTTCCAGAGCATTCATGTTTTGGATGCAGCAAGGCTGCAAACTGTGGTTATTATTTTGAAGAGATCCGTATGTGTGTGACATGAATTCATGTGCAGTTCATGTGTGCCAATTACTCAGTGTTTCAATTCCAACCTTATTGCTGCATGCTCGTTACATCAAAAGGATGTATAGGTTTCCTAGAATTCGAGATTTTACTGGAAAAAATGGATGGTATTTAGTGAAATATTGAGAAATCTTATCTAGTTTTGGTTTTGTTCTGAAACCCAGGGATTCTGCACAATGATGAGATTTATTGAAGGCTTGAATGTAGTTGTGTGCATTATTTCCATTGGATTGGGAGCAGATTCAAAACTGGAGGACTGGACATTCACATGGTCCAAGAACTGAATAGTACAACTAGCACTGGGTTATTTTTTCCCCTCTGAGTTTTGCTGACAGCAGCCATTACATTAAGGCTGAAAAGTTTATTTGCTATATAAAGGCCATATTTTCCCTTCTTATACCAGGCTTTCCTTGGCTTTCATTGCTTGGCAGTATCCCCTTAGCCACTAACACCCAGAGGCGTGGTATTGAACTGGGATGAGAAATGAACATGCAGAAGAGTATTGGAGATTTAAGTGAGTATGTTTCTAAGAAAACCAGTGGAAAATATGTTTACTCCACTGATCCTTAGCACCTAATTGAAAATTGAAGCAGTGATATTTTCTGTAAGAACACAGGGAATAGTTTTCTGTTTTCTTTTTGGCTTTGAATCTCACTTTGAATTGATGTGACATAATCCATGGAATTATTTTCTCACAGCTGCAATGGAAACTTTCTGCCAATAGACCAGGATGTGTGAATCAGGGTGCAAAAGCTTACATTCAGTTCATCTTTGGTGCTTTCTAGAGTCTTTATTTAGGAACTGTTGCTTCCTCCTAATTTACTGAAACCCAGTACACAGTAAACACTGTTACTTTTGAACTATTAATGTTGCTATAAATTTGGGTGGTAGGAAAGGGTGGCAGACTGTGATCAAAAGGGAGCTGATCTACAGTTGTGTGTGAAATAATTGCCAATACTAAATGTGGCAGAGACTGAAACCCATATTAGTGCGCCCATAAAGGCTGATGTAGTGCTCCTGAGCCTGCAGGATTGGCATTGCCAAATGAATTCCTATGAATCAATTTAGGAGAATGTAAAAGAGCCCATATCAATTTTAGGGCATCTGCAAGTGCTGCTGGTTGGTACTTTGTTGTTCATTCACATTGCTTTTCTCAGGCAGCTCTAATTGGAAGGCTGAGTACCCACTTGCCAGGACAGGTGAAGGAGGGCAGCCCTGCCAAGATGGGGGACCAGCCACCAATGTCAGCAGAGGCTCCTGGCACGGTGGTCTTGCCCTGGGAGAGGCTGTGAAGTGTGGGAAGGCTGTTGGAGCACTACACACCACTCCCAGAGCACACCTTCCTGGCACTGTGCAGGTACTGGAGTTGTAATTAAATACAGCTACACCCTGGCCAGCAGTTTCAGCTCATTATGGTCTGTCAGTGGTGTCATGGTCCTCCAGCGCCATTCCAGAATAAAGAAAAGGCACTGTGTGTGTTTGGTGGGACACATGGGCAGCAATGGCTTTTTCTTCTCTGTGTCCTGCTTTTTTGAGGCAGTGGGGTCCCACAGCAACCATCTGTTCTAAAAGCTACAGATTTAATCAACTGAATCTTTTTGACTGTATCAGTCTGTGTTTGTATTGGTCACTAATCTCCCAGGCACACATCACAAAAGGCACGTAAGCATTAAGAACATGAAAGTGCCATCAAGGTGGCTGGAAAAAATAGATTTTCTCATTTAACCAACTGTATCATTTTGCAGTCATGTTTTGGAGATTAACAATGAACAGAAGAGGCTACTGATGCAAGTGCTTCAGAGACAGGGACTTCATCCTGCAAAAGGGTTATTGACAGCCCCGACTGAAAACAGCAGGACAGTGTTTGGGCTGCACAAGCAGGGCCAGCAATGGGCTTGGAGCAGAGGTAGTTTCATGAATGTGTCTGTGGGGAAAAGGGCCAGAGTAGAAATGGCCCCAGCTGCTGCAGGCAGTGCAGTGCCAGGCAGTGTCTGGCTTTCACAAGCCTTTGCAGAGCAGCAGAAAGGTAATACCCCCCTCATTATAGGGACCACTGTCCGAACATTTCCTCTGCAACAGTTGAAAGGGACGCTAATGTCCCTTCCAGGACAAAGCTCTGCTCCTCTTGGCCAGCTGCCAGCCTGACTGGTGGACATGGTTTTGGGTGTGGAGTTCCATGTTCAGGAGGAGGTTGCTCCACCTCAGGCTCACAGCACTTCCCACAGCAGGAAGAGCTTTGGGGTTTGCTCAGTCTGGCAGAGCTGCATGTTGTGATGAGAGGGGTGGGCTGGGGCTGGCTCCCCTCCTTCTCCCTCTCTGCCTGTGTCACTCCAAAGCATTTTGTGGTGAGGTAGCTTCTGGCCAGATGAGAGCAGGGTCCGACCCACTGAGTGGCCAAGGGGTTACCAGAGCCCCAGCACGGCGCTGCTTGTGAGGGTGCAGCCCAAGGCAGGGGGGAGCAGGACCTGCTCTCCTCTGAACACTCATTCTCCCTGTTTTTATAAAGTAGAGCAGGGCCTTATTCCAGGATTAGTCCTGGGCACAGGCATGGCTCCTTAAGACACGGGGAGCAGCACAGAGCTGAATTGAACTTGGTGGGGTCTCCATTGCTGTGCACGGAGTGCAGGCAGGGGGAGGAGCTGTGGTACCTGACCAGCACAAAGCCAGAGGTGAAAAGGAACTTCAGACTTTACTTCCAGCTTCCCATGCATTCAAAACTGTCTTGGATTCTCTTCTCCATCTTAAAAGCTCCTCTAGCTCTGCCTGACTCCAAGTGCAGAAAGAGCCTTGATTTTGCCTGTTAGTCTTTTTCCTCAGCAAGATAATTCTGAGTGCAAACTGAAGGGCAGAGCTCTTGCCCAGCTCCCATGTACACCTGTGGGACCTGTGCCTCCCACTCATGTCACCATGAGGTTGGATGCTGGGAAGCTCCTGCTGGGTGGCAACTCTTTTGGGGACAGGCTGGCCTTTCCCAGCTCCACAAATATCCAAAAACTGACAGGGATTTCTCAAAAGGTATTTTTACCATTGCAAGTACTGTCAACCTTTGCTGATACTTTTTGCCTGGACTGTGAAGGAAGTGCACAATGTTGGGCACTAAAATAGAAAATATTTATTTAAAGAAGTCAAATGTTCTAATTTCTTCTCTCTTCTGGTAATTGTACATTAATGGCAGTTCAGCGCTCTGCTGAAATAAGTGGAGTGGGATTGTGGGAGTGCTTTTTTTAGACAGAAATATAAATACATACCAGTTTAATTGTCACCCACTCATTCGCCTTTTAATGTGAACAAGACTTCAGCAGGCTCCAAAGAGCATTGATACCCACTCTCACTCTGCCCTGGAGCAGCCCCAGTCAGGGACCTCCAGCTTGTCCACAGGCAGGTTTTTAAGCAACAACATGATCACTGCCCAAGGAGTCAAACAGCTCCTCCTCTGTGACTGTAGCATGGAAAAAGGCCTCCACACTTGCCAAAGTGGCAAATTAGCAAAGGAAATCCAGGAGCCCCCTGCTCTGCTCATTTCCCACAAGATATTACTGGGTGGTAACAACCTGCCCAGATCCTGCACAGCAACAACTCTCACATGCTGTAATGGAAAGTGGCCAGGCTTTGGGTTCTTTCTTCCCCAAACCCATGGTTGTTTGTTTTTAGAAGGGGGAGAAGGGCTGTCCTGTGTTTGAGGGTTTTTCAGAATGCTCTGCAGTGGCCTTGTCCTGCTGCCACTGCTATCTGATGAGGAAGCATCTGACTGATGCTGATGATTTCTGGAAGTCAGGTCCAAATACCCAAGTGCTACCCCTGGAAAGGGGGCAGGACACCCCATCAGTGTTTCTGATGGGCTCTCCAGAGCTTTAGGCCACACAGCTCTGCTTCTTTATGTTACTTCACATCGATATGCAGGCTTACCTTGAATTTTTTGCTATTTACTGTCAGAGAAATAGAATAGTACTTCTTTCCTTCACCTTTGTATTCGAGTGTAATCACCATCCTTAGCCATGTGCAGAGAGCTGCATCCTGGAGCTGTGATTGCACCAGGGACACACCATAATGCAGAACAGTAACTCAATGCTAATGAGCTCCATGCATTCTGTCAGGATTAGACCTGCCATCCTCCTTCCCAATGAAATTACTGCTGGCCTGCTCATGCTGCTTTTCCGAGTGTCTGCTAAGGTTTGCAATCAGTTTGAGCAAGTCTCAGTTTAGATCCAGGTTGTCTTCTGAGCTATCCAACAATTAAAGGCAAAGCCAGGGCAGCAAAGCAGACATGAATCTGCAGGACTCTCTTTAATTTTCAGTTTATCCGCAATTTAAGGGAGTAAACACAGCCGTGCTGGAGATGCATGAATACAGCCTGGAGAGCCATTGAAATCTAGGTCAAGGTTTCAGCTCTGCTTGGGGATTTCATTACATGACTCGGGGAGATTCTGTGCTGCTCCAGGAGCCAGGTGGAGGACACTTCTGAGCCAGTATAATGAAAGTAGGTAGGCCTCTGCACAATCAACAGCAGCACCACTGCAGACTGGTAAACAGGTCACATAGGCCATCGTTGAGTTGGAATTGCTAAATTATTGCTGAATCTCACTGGTCAGTCCTGGCAAAGGCCTGTGGCTCTCCAGTGGCTTCAGTCTTCAACTGAAGTCGCTTCAAGGAGCACTTCCAGCATTTGCCAGCAGTAACCAAATTGCCTTCCAGGTGCTTGGAGGGAGGGATAGAGATGTTGATCTGATAGCTATTGACAAAATACATAATTTAGAGGGGGGGAAAAAAGACTTCATTGATTCACATTCATTTACTTTGCAATCCAAGTATATGACTGCTGCAGAACATGAATCTATTCCATATTTGAGACCCAGTCTGTGTTTATGTTTTAAATTAGCCTTCCAAGCAAAACATGTGAAAGGAGAACATTTAAACAGGAAGGGTTCATGGGTTTTTTTTTCTCCTCATAAATTTCTGTAGGTCTTGTTGCTGCTAATTACTGGAGATCTCAGCACAAGAGCTTTTCTTTCTAGCAAACCAGCTTCTCATGTTTCCTGCCCTTCAGTTAATCAGTTATAATCTCCTCTCTGTTTGTTTATTTAACTTCCACAAAGCTAATTGACTGTTTGTGACATGAGTCTGCCTGAGTCTGGGAAAGCAGAGTTTGTCTGTGTGCACCCGCAGCGCGGACAGCGGGTGGGCTCTGGCAGTGCCCACCACTTCCACGGCAGCCTCTGGATATTCCAGGAGCCAGGGACTGGCTCTGTCCCGCTGTGCCTCCCAGGGAGGTGCTTTTCCCCAGAGGAGGGTGGCTGGTGGGGCTGGCCAGCAGCCCAGCACCCGTGCAGGTTGGGCACGGGCAGCTGCCAGGGCTGGTGACTTGCAGCCGTGCCCAAGCAAGGCAGAATCCCAGCTCGAGAGGGTGGGTTAGCAACAAGTAAGGCAGGGATGTGGATGGGAGCCACAGCAAGCCTGATCCTCTGATTCCTCTGGTGGGGCTAGAAAAGCAGATTAGAAAATAAAACATTGAGGATCTTTATAGAAACCTTTGTGTGTCTGTCAACTGAAGGAAGATGTTTATGGTTGAGAGCAGTGGGTTTGTGTCCTCCCTAGCTCCACTGTCCCCTCCCTGGCATAGACATGCCCTTTGGAAAAGCCAGGCACCCACTGCTCACTGTAAACAGGGAGCACAGGAGAGCAGCTGCCCCCACAGCTCCTTGCTCCCCGTGCCCTGGAGCCAGACTTCACAGGATGCAAACCGGCTCTCCCGGGTGTCAGGAATTCTCTGCAGTGAGTGTTGCTCTCCTCATTCACCCACTCCTGTGCTTTCCACCCGAGTACCAGGCGTGTGCCCTGACAGCAGCTGCCTCCACACACAGCCTGTCTGGGGGGCTTGGTGTTCCCAGGGCTCTGCTGGATCCTCTGATCCTCAACATAAGGAGATGGCTCATCTCAAAATCCATGTTTAGTTGATTGTGAGGTTCTTTTGACCACACATTTGTTGCCATCATCATGCAAGAGTAGCTAAGCAGTGCTGATTTTAATGAGTTTTTTCTTTTCATCCTTTAAAATGGGTCCCTAGATCACATGAGACTCTGGCCCCCTTATACATTTCTGTGATGTCACTTGGCTACAGGCTCAAAGGATATGGTCAGTAGAGAAATCTCCCTGCCTAAGAGGAAGTCCTGAAAGGATGAGTTTGCTTTAAGGTGTCTTACTCATGCTCAAATATGCACATTATCACTACAAAAGAGACTTGTTTGTTTAGCACCTGTGCTGCTGGGATTGTGTTTCAGCGTGGGAGGAACAGGCTGTGGTGCAAAGACCCTTCAGAAGGCCCCACAAGAGTTCCTGGTGTGACAAAAGGACCCTTTTATCTCAAGCCATGGGGTAGGTGGCACTCTGTTTCTAAAATTACTTGAGGCATTATGCACAGTCCTATAAAAATGCAAAATGGTGCTGCTGTATTACCTCCTGTAGCTCAAGAGGTTTGGAACAATCAGTTCATCATTTGCTACCAAAAAAGCACTTCCCTGAAGCTGTGGCTGCCACATCTTCTTTTGCAGTAGGCTCTTTATTTTTGTGCTTATAACATTGCAGTTTATTTCCGTGGCAACAGCTATAATGTGATTAATTTGCATCCATAATAACTTCACTGTTACTAGAAAAGGTAAAACTGTGATGATCTTTTTGAAAAAGTGATCTGCGTCCAACTGAAATTGCAAACTGTAAAAAAAACCCTAAAAATTAAGTTGATTTCTAGGGCATTAAATCACGGCATATTGAGCTGAACATGATTTTTCTTGTCTCACTGCTGTAGTGAGGGCTGAGCCTGTGTAAGCCAGCTAGAGAGCTGAGCCTGCAGATGAGGGAAGGCACAAACGCTCTCATTTGTGTTTTACTTAATCTTTGACAACGTTGTTCTCTGTTTTCCCTTCCTCGAGGACTGCAATCACTCATGTGCTGTTTTCCTTCACTCTGCTAAGCGATGCACAAATTGTTTCTACATTCCAGGTTAGTTTGTGACATCCCTGTCTCGTGTTTGTGTGTGGATAATGGAGATGCTGCCCTGCTCCTCAGGAAATGGGCAGGCTGCCTGCCTCCAGCCTCAGAGGATTTGTATCGAGGCTGGTGGAATCCCTATGACTCAGCACCAGCCCTGGGTTTGCCCCAGCACTTCCAGTTGTTCAATGTTTTTACACATGTTTTATCCTTCACCTGTGTCCAAAATCTCAGCGCTGTCCTCCACTGAGTAGCTTGGGATGAAACATGGACTTTTCTGGGATGAACACATTGACAAACTGAGGCTAAAATGCATTTCTCTTGGTTCACATCCAAAACCAGCCACAGGGTATCTTTTCTAGTTCTGTCTCCTGTGGGTTTTGCTTGCTTTAAATTTGTTTAGAACACAGCAATTTTTTTTTTATTTTTTTGCACGTACACATACACATGCTCATGTTTAAATAAATGAGAATCCTGCTTGTATGAGGAGACACACCAAATGTCTTGATTCAAACAATCCTCTGTTTGGATGAGTTGATTAAATCTAGTTTAGCTAAATACTTAGCAGAACTCAGGCTACTGGTAATATAACATGAGCTAAGAAATATACTCCCCATATGCTTTGAGCAACCTGGTCTAATGAAAAGTGTCCCTGCCCAGGGGCAGGAGGGTTGGAACTTACATGGTCTTTAGGGTCCCTTCCAATCCAGACCACTCTGGGTTGTAAGGGACCATAATTCTAGGCTTTCCCGAAAAACTTTCCTCCATAAATTAGGAGTAAGAAAGCTGACACTAATAAAACAGAGCAGGCCATCAGAGACCTTTGTTTGGCTAGTGTAGAAATGCCAGATAATTCCATTTTCCTTGAATTACTGCATAATCATGTTGAGAAGTTAAACTTCTCTGAGAAAGGTGAGGTTCATGTGAGCTATTTGAGCCCACACATGGTCATGAGCACTTCATCCTTGCTTGATGCAGCTTGGTGAGCAAGGATCTCTTTTCTTTGTTGTGTGTGATGTGGGTTGAGATAGAATTGCAAAACTAATCCTCCTTACCTGCTGCTTTGTCTCATCACATTTTCATAGGCCAAGAAGAACAAAAACCATACATCCAATAATGCAAATGTGGGCTTGCCTCAGCCCTGTGTTCCCATGCCAAAGGGGGGTGAGAGGACTCTTTCCAGCTCCTGAGTGCTCCTAGAACATCCATGATCCACATGGAAGCTGGCCTGGATCTGCCTCTTCTTCCTGTGTGTTTCTCCTGCCTGTGGTGCTCACCTACACCAGAACGTGGATTTGGCAGGTAAAGCTTGTGGCTATGTATAGATGATCTGCAATCTGATAATTAATGCATTAATTAGAATACAGTTCTGAAGAATTGTCTCTCTTTTAAATGTCCTGCTTTTCCTGTTGCTCGACACTGCAGTTTCTTAACAGCTATTGGAGTCACCCCATGACATGTGCTCCTTGTTGCTGTGTTTATTTTTTTGCTTCACATTCATAGTATTATCAGTATTGATTCTCAAGATGGTTGGTTTGTTGTTTCTAGAGAGACATGCAGATTGAGCAACTTTCCATTTAATATTAACTGAAACTCACTGGAATATTATCACCTGCATGGCAACCAGATGCCCATCTGTGCCTACCATCAATAGCCTAAAGTGAAAGAGTGTGCTTTTGACAGGAGAAATACACACTGTGAAAATCCTTATCAGGTCTGAATGAGAGCTGGGAGGGAAAAGCCACCCTCTCCCTAACACCAGGTGCAGGTCACATACAATTTCAGCTGTGAGTAATGGACAGCAGTGATTCACTCCACAGCTAGTCTCAGAAAGTCCACTCCTTATTCCCAGAGACAAATGGGAGTGATATTTTTATAGACAAGTGTTATTGTTGGTTAAGCCCTTTCTAGGTCAGTTTAAACCAACAGGTGTAACCCCTCCTGGCTGACTCCCAGCTTCATGCAAGCTGGCAGATCCATGGGAGTGGTGACTCGGAGGGGACATGCTGGACAAGCCACATGGACAGAGTTGGGAACTGGCCAAAAAACTGCACCTAAGCCAAATGCCAAAATCCAGGACTGCTGAACTCTACTCCTTGAGGGGAAGAGTGACAAATGCATGTCAGGGAAGAGGAAGCCTGGTCATCTGATGCTCCTTTGCTGAGAGATAATATCTTTGCAAGCTCCCTGTTTGGAGTTTTGCTCCCCCTCAATGCAGAGGTGCTCTTCTGCTTACAAGAAATCAGCACAGTGTTAATTTCACTGTGTCTTAATTATTCCTTTTCTGGTTTTCTACATATATAGCTGTTTACTGCTTTAATACAGTATTTTCCATTAAGCAGTTCTATGCTCTACAACAAAAATAAACACAGCAATGTGCGTAAGATTAAACTATTAAACTCACTCAAAATATACAGTTCATAAATTAAAAGTGCTTGTGCTCATACTTTATTATTGATTGCTGAGTTGATACAAAAAGAAGAACGTGCCCTTAGGAAACAAAACTCATGGTTCCTTAAGCTTTTCTTTGTCAGGAAGCCAAAAAGACAACATTAAATGGAAATGTCACCATTTGTTCTTGTCAAATGTAGTTTATTCAATTAGATCTTTTATAACTCTACTGAGTTATACAAAGGAGGTTAATATTTTTTATTGTTTTTCTTCATGCTGTGCCTCTAATACACACAGAGATAAGTTAGCCTAGTAAAATATACAGTGTAATTTGGTAATGTGTTTATTGGATTCCAGTAAAAGACTATGAGAAATTATCCAAGATTTTTGCTTCTTTAACTGAAATTTTCTTTCTTTGCTCTCTTTTTTTTTCTTCCTTTTTCTTTTTGTTTGTTTTTCATTGTTGGGAGAGGGGGATAATAATCTTGCAAGTTTTTGTTTCCTGAAAATGTTTCAAAAAAGAAATTCCTAGGAGCAGATTTTTTTTTTCCTGAGTTAAGAAAGAAAGAAGCAGATTTGGGTTCCCTGAGTTAAGAAAGACTGACTTCCTGATGACCAAGGTCTTTAGATACACTCATGTTTTCAAAAATCTGTCTGTGGTTGTGAAACATATCTGACATCTTGCAAAATGATAAGTACAAGAGGAGCCTAAGTTTACAGTAACTTACCATTTGAAATTGTCTTACAGAGGGTTCAGATCAGTTCTGGTTTTATGGATATGGTTTAAACCAGAAAAAACATATTCCTTTCTCCTTGTGGGGTTTGTTTTCTGCCCAACTGGTGGCTGGAGCTCCACTCAGCTCCAGAGGTCGGATAAATATCAGGATTGATGTAAGGAAGAGAGATGGGAGCATGCAGCCAGTGCAAGGGCAAGGACAAGACTAGAGTGATGTTGATTTTAGGTTCACTTACCCAGTGACAGAATTGCAGCCAAAGCAGCTGGGTAGAATTCTGGGCATGTTCACAAGTTCTACTGAACTGGGACAGTGCTACCATGCCTTGCTACAGATGTACAGAAATGGAAAAGCAAGGCTATTCAGCAGACTTGGGGATGAGAATTACATGTGTGGCCCATGGCTGCTTCTTAAAAGTACCTGCAATACCTGCAAGAACTTTCACTAGGTGAATCTACAAGAGATGACCGGATTTTTTGAAAGAACCAACACCCTTCCTCGAAAAATTGCAACAGTTCAGAAAAAGTGAAAGTTGCGCAGAGCCACCCTCTTCCTCTTGTGTAATTTGATTAGCTCATCCTCCGAGACAGCTGGAGCTGCCATCCCCACCGTGCCAGGTTTAGGGCTTTTTCTACATCTTGTGTTGTGTTGGGAACTGCTGTCATGTTTGAACTCAACTGAGGACATGAAACCAGCTGCAGTTTGGCAAGCCACACAGACCGGAGCTCATTTTTGTTCTCTGTTAATTTACCTGCCTGTGACTTTTTGTGCTGCCCGGATATAATCACAGCTTGCTCTGGAGGTGCTAAACGTGTTTGTCTGGAGCTGGGCTGATGCTGACTGATGGGCAGCAGCAGTGCCATCTGGGCTGGTCACTCCTGCCCGCAGCAGGCACAGCTGCTGGGCTGTGACGTGGACAGGCTCCAGGGCCAAGGCTCTCCATGGCTTTCTGCATCCCCACTTCTGGGAGAAGCATTGGAGGGCTTTTCACAGCAGGTACAGCTTTGGCTGCCCTGACTGGAAAGGAACTAGGGGAGCTAAAGTGCAGAAACCCTCCCATCAGCTCCAGGCCAAACAAGGGAGCAGAAGAGCTGGAAATGATGGTGTGCTGTGGCACAGGAGGGACGCTGCAATCTGTGATGACTAAGAGTGGCCTGGGAGCTAAATCCGTGTAACTGAGGGTGTAGATTCATGAAACACTTAATCCCATTTAAATGCAAGCTGCTTCCTCTGTCCTCCTCATCCCAATGCGCATTTCCACCTGCTCCCTTCTCTTGCCTCTGGGTTGTTGTAGGTTGTTGAAGTCAACCAAGCTGTAGGTTGACTCAGACCAAGTTGTTCACCCAGTACCAAGCAGATGACGTTCACTGCAGGCTCAGTTTGCATCAGGCCATAACTATGCATACAAGAATCTGATCTAGGAGGCCTGAACTAGCAGGGGTGAAGGAGAAATGCTGCTCTATTTGGTAGCCTTCACTTAGACTGGATTGTGTAAAAAACACCCTGGACTGCACAGAAGTGAATGATGGTCAGGGTTGAACTTGATCCCGCAGCTCAGGAGACTAAAAATCAGAAAACCATTAAAAGCTCCTCTTAGCTACTTCTTATAGGAAGCACACAAAACCTGGATCCTTGCACCAAGCTCCAGTGAGCATGACTGCAAAACAAGGAGCCTTTCTTTGGAAATATCACTTGGAAGAAACCTGCCAGCCAAGGATGGTTTCATGGAGCTTGCTGATACATTGATACAGGTGAACAGTCCGGAGGCCAGGAAGGAGCTCTGGTTTCCAGATAAGCCCCCTCTCTCACATTCACGTTATTACTGAGCACACCTCACTTCCATTTCCTTTACTATTCCTTGCTCCTGTTTCAGGACAGGGATGGGAAGGGTTGGAGAGGGGCTGAGGCTCAGTGCTCACACAGGGCTGTGAGGGAACACAACCCAAAATAAACACTCTTTCACCACAGCTCCTCCTATACCTTCATTTTAAACACAGCTTTTCCATCCCAGGTGTAAACTCTTCCCAGGTTTATCACCTCTGGTTTCTGGAAATGGACATTCATTTTGGAAAACAAGTGGAAGAGCAGCATTCTGCCAGGGTAAGTTCCCAGTTCCCAGCAATCTGTTGCACAGGGCCTTGCTTCCAGAGCACAAGATTGCTCCTCTGCGGTCAGAAGCCTGTGGTGATTGCTTCTTCCAGTGAGTGTGCTTGCACAGTGGGAACAAAAGCTGTTACACAACTTCTGAGAGGAGCAGCAGGTCAGGAAAATTTTGAGAAGACATAGGTGGGAACTGAAAGTGAGACACAGGAGGAGACTTCTGGGTTTAATGTGTGATGCAAAAACCAAACCAAAACCCCCAAACCCCCTGCATTTCCAGAAGTGTCCTGTCTACCAGCCCAAACCAATGTGAACATGGGGCTGAGTGTGGTATCAGAGGGGCTTCCTCATGCCAGGATGTTGTGGGTGAAACTCAGAGGATGAAAAGAGGTTTGGGGCTCTCTCAGTGCCCAGATAACACACCTCCCCATGAAAGCCTGTGCTTTCTGTCACAGCTCAGCATGCGCAGCCTGGCCCTGCCCTCAGTGGCACAGCTCCATCCCAGGCTGCAAATGAGGCAGTTCCCAGCCTCCCAGGGGGACAGTGAGGGGAACAAGTCACTGGCACAGAGCACAAGTCCTGGCAGACTTGGAGAGGGCTGAACAGGTACTGAGCAGGACTGGACTCCAGACTGCACATCTAACAGTAAAAGCCATTATCACCCCAAGTAAATACATAAAAATATATTATTTTAGGTGGCTTCACGTAGTAATGTCCTGCATGTACCATTGCTGAAATGTTTGGTGAGTTCCTTCTCAGCAAACTCTGATTTTTCTTATTATTATTTTTAATTCTGTACCATTCCAGAAATGTCATCCTATTTCCTGCTGACATACAAAGTGCCTGAGGCTGTGATTGAAAAATCTTATGAGAAGACTCATATTCTGTTTCTAATCAGATGTGTTTCTGTCTTTAGAGTGCCTGCTAGTTTCTTTTTGCCTGCATGACATTTCTATTTTGATCTAACCTCTTCTTTCCCTCCCCCTGTTGCAGTGCCTCTGTTTCCATGGCCCATTTCTCCTTCACAAGTCATTAATGTGAAAAAATTACACTGCCCCATACCTGGGCAGGTCAGCTTCAAGCACTCCTGAATCACAGCTTCAGCCCATGTTTACGGTGGCTAACAATGAAAAGTGTTTTTTCACTGAGGATAATGGTGTATTTGCACTGTAAGATAAACCTTAGATGTAAAAATCGTTATTTATTCAATAGGCACATCAAAGAATACCACTGGAGAAGGAAATTTCAAAGTTTCCCAGAATAATCAGATTCCTGCTATTATGTGAGGTATTTTTTTTTTCTCCTCACTCGATAATAATGAGTAATAAAAGTGTAGTTCTCAGAAATCATTTAAAGCATTACTAGATTGAGAAGAAAAAAAAAAAAAAGAAAGGAATTGTTTCCTTAGAAGTTAGAAATCTAGTAAGTGACAGGACTGCACAGCTAATGAGAGAAAGAAAGGTCTGACTTGGAGAAGACTGCAGCACTTCTGAAACCTGAGAAAGATTTTCTCCTAGGAAGGAGGAGAAGTACCATTGGGAAAGCTCGTTGCTTTCTTTCCTACAATACTTTCCTTAATTAAATGCATATTTAAATAAGCAGGAGCTCAGTAGTGGAAGTATCCTATAGCATCATTGTGCATTGTGCTCCGTGGTACAGAAGCACCACTGAGGGCAGCCCTGTCCCCAGCATTGCATATTCTAGGTAGAGAGTGCCACAGAAAAGACATCCTTTGTGGGTCTCCCCTTACAGATTTGTCTGAACCACTTTCTAAAGCCTCTGATGGCTGACTGTGAAACAAGGCCCCAGTTGATTAAGAAGCCGAATGGCTTGGCGGAAGAATGAGGTCCTCAGTTTAAATTCAGCCTGGTTTCCGTTTTCTGAGTCCTTTCCATGGCTCACAGAGAAATCCCTCACGATTTTTTAACCCTTTGCTGTGCCTGGCTGAGCCCTGGGCAGATGTTTCTCTGTTGGCAGCCCCTGGGTCAGCAGGACTGGTGCTGTGCCCCGAGCCCCAGGCAGAGCTGGGTCCCCATGAGCAGAAAGGAGGAACCAAGGGGAAAAGGCATCCAGCAATGAAAGAAGGCTCACACCAGAGGTGCTTTTTTTCCATTTTCCTCATAGTACTTTCAAGTACCATCAAATACAAAGGTATATTTTCCTTTGTCCTAAATACTGCATTAAAAAAAAAAAAAATCTGTTTCAAGTGGCCCAAAGTATATGACTGAAAGCTTTTCAAAGATCATAATCTGCAGGTGTGTTCCAGCCCTGGACAGTGATGGATGTGCTGCAGAGAGTCCTTCCAACAAAGAAAGAGGCTCCTTCTTGTGGGATGTGCAACACAGCAGGAATGAAAAGCTTGAAAGAATATTTATCTCTGTACAGGTGACAAAGATAGTGCCAGTTTAATTTTAAAATCAACACAGGCATTGTAATGATTTCTAATAGCTGGAAGCAAGACACTTACATCCCCTGTCATCAGGTGAAGTCAGGACAGGGAATGTAAATGGGAGATTAGTTCAGGACAGGAGAGACAGGCCATTTTCAGAGTATAGATCCCACCAGATGGATTTTTAATGTGTCAGGAGGAGTAAAAAGGAGGCTTATCCTCAATGCATTACAGTACTTTTGAGAGAATAAGACTAACAACAATAGCATATAGAACTGTCATAAGGAATTTTTTTTCTGGACCAGCTCCAACAAAGAAGGTCTGGACCAGAAAAAAAACAACAACCCTTCCAATAACATGTGTGATAAATACAATACCTTCTTGAACCTAGAAAGAGAAGTAGAAAGCCTGGAAAGAGCAGCATTGTGCATAACTTTTGTGGTATTTTTGTGGAAAACTGACTAACAAGCACATGATGTGCAGCTTGGTAGAGTGGGGGGAAAGTGCTGGGACAGAAACCTGAGTTTTCTGAGAAATTATTTTCACTGACATTAAAACAAACTCAGTTCACACATTTGTAGGAGAAAAACTCAACTGCCAGATTTCTAATGAAGAGGTAGCCATGATCAAGCCATGAGAAGCAAACAGGCATGCCAAAGATTTTAAAAAATGGCAACATACTGAGGAAAGTCTATATGGAATATGTTGGCTCCAACTGCAGTATTGAAACAGCTGTTGAATTTCAGGCTGAAAAAGCATAAAATATTGAGAACTGGTAACACAAGCTCCAATTCTGAAATACTTGTGTGACAAGCAGAAGAGAAACTCATTAGGCAGCTGAAAATGTCACAGAACTAATTGTTTCATTTTGCTAGCTACCCTCTGTTGCATGCACATCAAAAACCACTCACAAAGATGAGGAATATTCAACTTTTTTAGGAGCTGTAGTAGACTCTGTGACATCTGAGCATCTCCATGCTCCAAATTCTTGCTGTCTGGCACCACAGTAAAGAAATGTCACTATTCCCATTTTACAGGCAGAGAGGTAGATGAAAGCAAATGAAGTGATTCCCTAAAGGTTGCCGTGAGAGTTTGCTCACAGGTCAGGGACTGAACCCAAGTCCCCAAAGAACTAGCTAGGTCTTTGGCCACAGGAAGGGTTTTTTTTACCCTGAGTTGTGAAATGGGTCACTGTTAATAATCCAGAATTGTTATTCTTTTCTCCTTTGACAGATTTAAGGGGTTTTAGTGCCACCTCCTCGTTCTCTCATATTTTATATAGAGCATTCTCTGCATATTTGGTTGAAAGCCAAGCGTGCCTCAGTTCCCCATCTGCTCTTTTTATGTTGCAACTTATCTCCCATCCCACCTCTCCATTGTCTCTTATAAGTGTATCTCTAATCTCAAGCAGTGTTTAGCAAACCCAGATACCAGTGTCACAAGGGGTGACTGCAACAGCAATGCCCCTCATGGTGTCCACAGTGCATCCATGGAAAACTTGAGCAGCCCTAGGAACAGATCACTGGGTGTTTGAGATTATTTTAAAGAACCTTCACTAAGCATTCACCAGGAATAGGGAGACAGCTGTTAACACTCCAGAAATACCAAGTGAAGGTTTGAATGCCAATCCAGAAAAGGAGTTGAAAATATAGTAGATGATTTATCAAGGGCATATTGGAGAAGCGTGAATAGAAATGGTGCTGTCATGATGTATCTTAAAGTGCCTGATATTCGAATGACTGCTGAGAGATTTCCAGTCAGACACAGCTAAATCCATGATAATTGCTAACCTTAAGGGAGTCTGTGTTAAATGGGCACCAAAAGGCAAAATGTGAACAGTCTGAGGACAAGGAGATTTGTTGAGAACAATGGAATTTGGCTGATTTGGTTTGGTTTGTGAAGCCTGTTGGTCGATATTGGATTTTTTGTTTGGGTCTTTTTTTTAGTTTTGATTTTGGATTTTTTAAAACATTCCAATGGAGATTGTAATAAAGAATTAAGAAGAAAATGGCATTTATCACCATCCTGCTTGCTAGCAGTGGCAGTTCTCCCACTCTCTAGATCCAGAAAGGATGGAGAGAGGGTCGAGGTCTGGGGATGGAGCAGTGAGTGTGGAGGGGTCTGAAGGAAGAGTAGCTGCTGCTTTTTTTTCCCCCCATTTCATCTCTGTTGATGTCAGAGGCAGCTGGGAGGCAACCAGTCATACCAAGGGAATAACATTCCAAATAATAGGAATGGTAATAAAATGTAAAGGATACGTGGCAAGAGGGTTGTACAAGAGAAGAAATGTTTTAGCCTTAGGTGTGAGGTGTGAACTGCTGAATGCAGTGTGTTTAGGAGAGATGGATGCAGAATCAAAGGAGCTGCTGGCACTGCTTGAGTGATCCATCAGCTCAGTTCTGTCTTTGTTGTTGGAATTGGCTTTTAGCTTCTGCTGCTCTAGTACTGCACTGTTTTGACAGCAGCTTAATAAAAGTAGGAGTCAACTGCTCTGAGGGACCTGTGTGTCCCACCTGGGAACCCAGTCCGAGTCCATCTGGTGAGCAGCTGGCCACGTGTGTGCACAGATGCCACTTCTGTGCCCACAGTTGCCATGCCAGTGCCAAGAGAAGTGGAGTGTGTGAACAGGAAACTTGAAAATCAAGTCTTGAAGGTAGGAGGATCATTACCAGAGATGTACTGTACCTTGAGTCTGTTTAATAATAGTGTCTAAGAACAAGCCAATCCTAATGATCACCAAGAGAGACCAGCAAGGTTCTGTGCATCATGAATACAGTGTGTGAATACTGGGCTCTGACTCTCTGTCTTTGATGCTTGGGTAATTATTTGTTTCTATGCAAACTGGACTCTAAATGCTGCTGAACTGGAATTCAGTTGTCCTGTGTTGCTCTGCAAGTGTGAACAGACCACTCCTGAAAGGTGAGGGAGATATGTGGATTTTGGTGGCTGCCTGACACTGGTTCTACACACGTGTGAAAGGCTGGGGTCAGACTTGCTGGATTTGACTGAAATATTCAGGCTTAAAAAAAAGTCTTTATTTTGCTTCTGAAAGGAAATAATATCCAGTAGGCAGTTCTCTGCTCTTGAAGACAGTGAACACTCAGAACAAATGCTGTAATATTAGATTGCTTAACATTTAACATGGAGAAAAAGCTTATAAAAATTGGGAATGTGAAGATTTATTGCAAGAAACCATGGCAAGCTACCAGGAACTCTTCTGTGACAGAAATAGCCACCCTAAGAAAGCAAAGTCCAGAGCACCTCTGAGGTCAGGGCTGTCCACACATGATAGTGAGAAATGGTTTCTCTAGAAGCACAGGGAATCTGAAGTGCTCCTGGAAGAAATGGATGGATGTGAGATACTGGTGCTCTGAGCTCTTTCAAAGCTACTTTAGGCTGAATACCCAGCCTTTCTCTTATAAGTTACTAAAACCAGTACTTTGATATGTGTCATTTATTTAACACAAATGATTATTCAGCCTGAACAAATACCAGTCACAAGGGGCAGGCATAATGGCACCAGGTAGGAACACTACCTTTGGTCTAGTGTATGAAACAAGTGGGAAATTCCTCAGAAAAGTTGAATTTGCTTTATGCAGCTCATTGCCATCTGGATTACCTTCCTGGACCTTCCTGATGATATGATTGCCACAGGACATGAGAATGATAGCATAAGGCCAGTGCAACACCAGGTGTCTGACTCCTGTTGCTTCATACACCATGTGCCTCTTACCCTCCAGGCACAGTTAGAAGAATCCTCTGTGAGGGGACTTATGTGCAGTTATTTGAATGTGGGTAGATGTTTTACATGGCCCTCTGGACCACAGAGTGCACCAAATGATCTGTGGATGTGGCCTTGTTACTCGGGGGAGGCACATCCATATGCTATTGCAGAAATACAGCTCTCACTGCCAATGAACTCAGGAAGGCAGAAACCCTAATCCATGTATTTATCATCTTTGGGTAAGTGACTCTGGAGATAAGCTGAAACAAGCCATCATTTCTGGGGTGATCCTTTTTCCTCAAGCACTGACAGCTTTCCTGGGTGCTGTTATTCCAAGGGAGGGCACTGGGGCTACCACATCAATCTTGTCAAGCCTGATGGAGCAAGAGCAAGCCTGAGCCAAGGGTGCTGCTGCCTGTGTGGGAGCCTTCTGACTGAACAGCTTATCCACTGGGCCCAAATAGTGCAACTGGAAAACAAAGCAGCAAAATCCTAGCTGACAAAAGTGGATGGAGGCAAACCAGGACTAGAACAAAACAAAAGCGGCAAATAAAATATAGACCATCTCAGCCTAGTTTAAAAAAAAAAAAAGGATTCTTGTGTGGCCAGAGTAGTCCATGCAGTGATGGGCATAGAGGCTTGGGAATTTAGACCTTGATTTATGTCCCCTCTTATGACACTGAAACACAGTGGGGAAGGCAGAGCTGTCAATCTAGCACAACAAAAATAGAAAAAGTCATGTTTGTTTTTCTTTTATTAGGAGGAGATGTGGGACAGCCTCTGGTTCACTATGTCCTGTCTTGGTTAAGAGGCAGCTTTGATCTCTGCTCTGCTGGGCTATGTGTGTTTGGGGTGAAAAGGTGATGACCCAGGGAAGACTCTCAGAGAGACTTTGGTGCAGAGCTGAGGTTTTCTGAGACTGGTCCATGAGCCCACCAACTTATATGTGGTTTCAGAATGCAGACAGCATACACAGCTTGGAGACTGGAACACACCCCCAGAACTGTTATGATAGCTGTGGAAATGACAGTCACTCCCTGTGGAGCCAAGCAAGATGGATCACTGTGGCAACATCCTCTGTTCAGGAAGGGATACTCCTGGTACTTGGGCACCAGCCAGAGGTTCAGGGTTGGGAGGAGAATGTGCTCCACCAGAGCTGTTCAGCCCCACACGATGACTTCAGTGGCCTAATTACTTCCAGGGGGAACCACTGGCTGCTGCAACTGTCCAGCCTCCAGCTTCTGGCGTGGTGAAAGGTGACCAGCCTGGGACAGGCTGAGCATCTCCCTTGCTTTCCTAGTGGGGCTAGGATTCATGGGTGGGTGCATCTGCTGGAGCCTCAGGAAGAGAAGGAGTTTGTGCTGGTGCAGAGGGGAAGGGACCGGCAGAAACAATCTCGAGTGTGGCAGGGGCTGGCCTTGGCCATCTGGACAGAGTTTGAGCTGGCACTGCCACCAAAAGGGACAGAAATAAATGAAATGGGTGGGAAGATGTGGAGGATAACCACAGGGCAAGAGCATGGGTTGCATCTGTCCACAACACCCACACACCATGGGAATGGCACTGCTGAGCCTGGGAAACACTTCAGCATCCTGTGTGTCCCCCGCTTCCTTTGTTTTTCCCTTGTGGTATCATTCCCTGCGAGCACTGACCTGAGCAGATGTAACATATTTAAGCTTCAGTCTAGCTGTTTGTGCTAAACAAATGTCTTTTGTACAACTTTGTACAACTATTGGTAATTGTACAAAAAAAAAATTCTGAACCTTACTGTCTCTCTATTTTTCAAGAGTATGTCTCCCATAGTGCTGCTGGGTTTTACCTTTTACTTACAAACAAACAAACCAATCCTGAAACAACATTTATGTCATATGTTTTTTATATATTCACCATGTATTCACCATGTATATTCACCATGTATATTCACCATATATTAAACCTTTATTATAGACTGACTGATAGTGGATAGTTGGTCTTGTAGTCCTAAAGCAAAGTAGAAACTTAACCTAAAGAATTAGATTTAACCTCATCTATTTTTGTTGCATACATACCACTCCTCCAAAGCAGACTGCTCTTGTATCTCAGAAAACTGAGACATTAATTCACAAATTAGTGTGGCATTATTAAAACAAACTTCACCCTCTTTTTAAAGAAAGAGTTTGAATTGTGAGCCATTCAGTCTACTTCTCCCTTCAGAAAATGGAATGTCACAGACTTCAGAAATTTAAGAAATTGTTAGCTTGAACTCCAGCTCTAAGAAGGGGATATGGGAAAGGACCTTTCCCATCATCTCTTAAATTAATTCTCTAAGCTTTGAACCAGTTAATCCTGTCTTTATTGTTGTTGTAGCACAAACTGACTCAATGGGATGTCTGGACTGAGCCATAGGCAAAAATCTCTCCTCCCAAGCACAGAGGATTCCTGGAAGAAGCTCATGCTGGAATGCAGAAGGGAGTGGGCAAACCCAAGACACTGAGGCATCAAATACACCAATGATGGTGAGTGGAGAAATAAATTAGTGAAAACAGAAAAAGAATGTTTATCAATATGATGTCAAGTGCTTTATACATATAAAACTTATAACCTCACCTTACCCAGAGTTGAGTTTTTTAATTGCCAAGTTCTAGAGACCTAGAGAGGTCACAGAAAAACATGACAGAAGGCACAGAGGATGAAGATCATTAGCATGATTAGAGTTTAAGTGCAGGCAGGAAAATAAAGAGAACAGAAATATCTTGCTAAGAAATAACAGAGTTTTCAAAGCAAGACTTGAAATATGTTTATCAGTGGAAAGGCAAAAAACCTTTACTTTTAGACAAAGACTGTCTGATCTGTCATTTTTACACGTTATTTTAGCAACACTACCAAAGCAAGATTTCCTGTGTGTCACTTCATCTCGCAAACTCAGAAGCAGGCTTTGTTTTGTGAAGAGGCAGGCTAGTGTGAGATGCTGAGGTTTGGCTGAGGTGTCAGATCTGGCAGCCCTGTGATGAGGGAAGATTGTGGCTACAGAAAGCTGGAAGTGCCATGTTTGGGGCAGCCCTGGTGCAGCCAGGCTGGCTCATGCAGGAGCAAGGGACATTTGCATTGTGCCCTGGCTGCTGCTGGGTTTCCTTGCTGCCTGAGTGGCCAGTGATTACAGACTGCAGCTGCTAATTCCTTCAGAGGGTGGCTCGTACCTTTGGGGAATCAGCCACAGCATTTCTCTTCTGGATTCTTTGTCCTTTGGGTGTTTACTGCTGGCTGAGCAGACCTATGGCTTGCTTTCTCCAACAGGTTCAGCAGCAGCCTGTTTCATCCAAGCAGGTTGAAATCAAAACCCTGAACCTTTTTAGTCTCTACAGGCTTCTGAAAGAGAACTGTAATCAAAATTGATTTAATATTCTTGAGCTGAACATCAGAACTTATCCTCAGAGGATACAATGTACTTGTTAGTCCCAAGAGCCACTTGAATGGATGGATAAAACCACCCCAAACCAAAAACCTGAATTCTTAATCTGTAAATCTCTGGAGAGAATATTAGCTTTTTATTGTTTCCCTATCAATAAACTGCAGGAAATAGTCCTAAAAGCCTCACCTCCACAACTTCCTGTTATTTATCATATCAAATGTCCTTTCTTCCAGGCTTTTTGGTTTACTCCTGCAGATAGATTATGCAAACACGTTCTACAGTTCAGCATATGGAACAGAACAGATCCAAACTCTGTTCAATCAAATGCAAAGTTGCCTTCATGTGCTGCTGCTTCAGAGCGTGAGCTCTTGGAGAAGGCAATGCACTGAACTGTATTATGAACTGAGAGTAGGAAAACACCCAGGTAGTCTTGGGAAAATGGTAAATCAGTAGGTGTTCACTAGGGTTGGTAGGCAAGCACATTTGGCAAATGCTTGTTTCATAAATATTTACTTTAAAAACTGAATTTGGGGAGTTTTCATGCAAAAGAAGCTATAAAACAGAGAAGGAAACGTCAAGATTGAAATTTTTGTGTGTGGGGTTTTTTTTGTTGTTTTGTTTTTGTTTTTGTTTTGCTGTATATTCCTTATAACCCCTTATATTCTTTTTCATTTTGAAAGAACTGAAGAAGCTAAAATCTACTAAACCCATTCTCAGGCAGAATGTAGAGCCAGTGCCAGGTATCCAGAAGAATGAGTCAGTAATAAAGAAACCTACAGCTTGTAACCAAAATGCCTTGAGCTGTTTGCATTAAGTTATCTTGAATAAACTATGTGTAATGTGTTTCCTGAAGAGCATGACCAAAAACTCAGAGACCGTGGATCTCCAAGTAGGTTATGGCTAAAAGCCTGACTAATGTTTTATGTGTCTTTTTGGTTCATGTCCAAAAGGATGTTTGTTTGTTTTTACTCATTTCTTATTAATGAAAAGAAAAAAAAAAAAAAAAAACAACCAACAACCCAGTGAACTTAAGTGGGTTTTACAATACAGGATTCATTTTTCATTTGTTAGAGAGCATTTCCTCTAGACTGTAGACAAATTATTTCCCGGCACAGAAAAATCTGTATTGATGTGGTCAAGTTTTAAAATTTAGTAATGTACTTCCTCTACTGGGGCTGTTCTGAATTTCTTCAGTGCAGTGAATCATTCTGGTGGTGGAACCAAACTCACTTATGTTGAATGGCAAAAGAACAACAAAAACTTTCCCAAATTTGAAAATATCACTGAAAAAGAATAAAAGCACAATTGTCTTCAGTCATTATGGGTTGCCCTAATTTGAATCACATGGGAAAATGCTTTGTTAATGGCTTTCTTCTTTTGCTCTCCATTGGCAACAGATCAACCCAAACCAAACCCTTTTCTTTGTTCTTTTCCTTCATGCATTACCTTTCCATCTGGTTTTAGAAGAAGATGGTCCTGTGGGTTAGCAAAGATTTTTAAGTACTAGAGATCTGGGGTCATTTCTACAATTTCCATAAGAGCCATGGACTGACCACTTCCATTACTGTTTTGTAAAATGGGAATATTCCTGTTTACCTCAGGAGGTTGTTGCTAGGAAATCTATTTATTGCCGTAAGATGTCCAGCTACCACAGGAGTATTCAAGGCATATATATAGTTTGTATTTTTCTTTACAAGTGTGTGCTTTACAAGTGTAGAGTTTAAGCTAGTAAGTCATGATAATGATTTATGATGAGGAATTCACTCTTAAGAGGAAGAAATTTGAATAGATTTAAATACATGCATGTGAAAGAAATGTGCGGCCTCCCAGAACTCTTTGAAATAAAAATGTGAGAATTCCTTGGGGTATAGTGCTGGAAGCCTTCACGTCAGACCATATTGTCAGGTGCCAGGTAGAAGGAGCCAGCCAGCCAGACTGATTTATTCAGCTTTCTGCTGAAAGACCCCAAAGACTGCAACCCTCCATCACTCCCAGCTGTGGGGCAGGAGGTGGGATGGGCTCCATTAATGCCTCCTTCAGCTTTTCAACCCAGTTAGAAGGTTTATTCCTGTGTGTTCTGAACCTACAGTCTTTTGTCTGCTTTTCTATACCTGCTTCTCCATGTTTGATATTCATTTTATTCCCTCCTTAGAGTATTATTTACAGCCGAAGAGCAGAATGTTAGAGGCTGAGCTGACAGGGCACTAAATATAGCAAGAGCAGGGCAGCTCCCCACTCTAATCATCTCCTTCTGCTTTTATGTAGATAGTAAATGATGGGCCACAGAGGGAATTGCCATTTGTCTCTAGGAAATACATGTCAAAGGAGTTTAAGCGCTACATCCTGCCTGCAGCGAGGGAAGTTAATTTAGGCTCGATGCAGCAGCGCTGGCTTTTCCTAGCACGGAGGAGCTGCAGCTGAGATCTTTAGTCCTTCAGCTGAGTGCCATAGAGACCGCGCTTTTGAATAGGGTATTGGCAAGTGGCAAATGGCACAATTTCTAGCCTGAAGGAACAGGCAAATTTCAGCCAAAAACCGGTGCCATGGATTCACATCGCGGCCCTCGCCGTGCGCCTGTCCCGGCTCCGGGAAGCAGCCGCGCCTGGCCCCGGGACCGGCTCTGCCCCTCCAGGACCCGGGCCAGCATCAGGGCTGCCATTTGCTTTGTTTGTGCGTTGGGCTCGCTCCTCTGGCTTGCCTCCCCTGAGCCAGCTCACTTGCCTGTGCTTTTTTCCCTCTGCCAAGTGTGCTTTGCTGCCTTCTTTCAGGTCTGGAGCTGTTCTGCTGCCGGCTCTTTTAACAGCTGTCCAAGTGCGCAGGAAGAGTTGAACCAACGCTAAAACCTCGCCAGCTCTGCTCACTTGGGTCCTACAACTTAAATGCAGTGCGCAAAAGTTTAAGCAGCAGCTTCGTAGATGGGACTTAGCCCTAAATCCAAACAAATCCAAGGTAATCTGGAAGGAGCTCACTGCTGCTTTAATATCAGCGTGAGGCGGGGGCTGAAGGAGCTGGGAGCTGTGTGCGTGCCTTGACAGAGAAAGTTTCTGATCCAAAGGTTTCAAAATCTGCATAATGAAAACTGCCAGAAAGTTTACTGCAGCAGTTCTGCTTTTCCCCTGCAGAGCTACAGGGCACAGGTTAAGGCTCTGCTCCAAGAAGAGTGAGGTATTGCAAAGCAAAGGAGCAGAGGAGATGCTGAGTACAAGGATAACAGTTAAACTTTCTGACCAGCCTAAGGGTTCTTCATGTATTTTATCCACTGGCTGACTAATGTAAAATACAAAAGTATTCTGCCTGGCAAGGCAGGAGCAGAACTGTAGTCTCCACACTCCCAAAGGATGATTTAAATGTGAAGCTACGATGCCATGTTCTTCCTTTCCTTCTGCCTGCTCAAATGCATTTTTAATTCTTTAATGCAAAGTAGGAAGGCACCAAAATCTCTCTTTCTCCAGAAAATCTCCTCAGGTAGGGTGGACAGAGGCTTCTCCTGGGAACACCAGCAACTCTCCTCCTGTCTTCGTTGGAATTAAAATCACATTCCCTGTGCTCTAAGTGACCACCCAGCCCTGAGGTACAGGAAGAATGGGTGCTCCCTGGCTGTGAGCTGGAGCACAGCACCAGGTACTGTGGCAGTTTTTACCTAGGCAGTCTCAGCAGTGACCACAGTCACCCAGTGAGCCAAACCACCAGCCTGATTGTACAGGAGTGTGGGCAAGAGCGAAAGCTCAGGTTTAATCCCCCAAGGGATATGAGCTCTTCATGGTCCACTCTGGATTTTGACATTCTTTATGAAGTCACCAATTAGTAAGAATTCTCCTATACCCTTGTGAATGTACAAAACACAGATGATTACAGTGGTCTGTAAAACCCAAAAACTAGACACACACTGTTTACTTCAGTACTTGTTTGCTCATTAGAGGCAAAGCATTTCAGAGTTGCTCCTCCTGAGGGGCTAAGGTCACCTGCTTTGGTGATTCTGTTGTATGCCTGCTATGTCCCAAGGCACCAATAGCTCCTTCCCAGTTAAAATACTGCAGATGAGCACAATGAAAGCAAATAAAAAATGGAATATTTGTTGATTGGAAATGTTTCATTATTTCTGACATCAGTGAAGGCAGTCTGCTTGTTTGCAGGGTGAAACAGAGTACAAACTTTTAAATCCTCAATCCCAAATTCACCTAAAAGATTTAGGGCCAGATATTCCTCTTATTTACACCAGTGTAAATTTAGGGAAATTTCATCCAACTTAATGTAGTGCCAGGTGGTGAATTTTGCCTCAGATCTCATTATTTTTGGGTTTTTATTTATATTCAGCCACTGTGTGTACACACAGATACAAAGCAGTAATTTTTTGCCAGCAATAAGAGAGTGGAGTTTGCTATATAAATCGGTATTTCTCAGTCAATATGTTGCAACCCCTGAAGGGGTTATAAAAACCATCTGGGGGCTTGTAAAGAACTGAAAATTTTATAACAATCTAAAGCAAAGAAAATGTCATTTCTTCTACTCTCCATAGAGCAGCACCATTCTCTTGGCAACCTGTCAAAACCATACATGAAACAATAAATTCTTTAGGCTTATCACTTTTACCATACTTTTTTTTTTTTACTTTAGCTTTATAAAACATAGATGAGAACTGGGAAGTTTCTTTTTTTCTTTTTTCCCTTTTATGTAGGATTTCCTATCTGAACTGCTTGAGAAATGTTGCTTTCAAATCTTTGGCTCAAAAGGCAGTAAATTTCTTTAAGGGCCTCCGCCTTGGTCTTCTCCTAACCTGCTTATTAAAACTACAGCCTATTTTGTCAAGCTTAGGCTTGTTTGTGTTGGAGCCAGTTTTTCTATTTCACTGTGACTTTCTGGCTGTCAGCTTCCTCTCTCAGCCTAAATCATAGAGGGAAACATCAACATTTCCCTTTGTGGGAAGAGATGTTTTGCATCAAGTGGAAAAAATGGATGAGATTTCCTGTATCCTCATTAGCAATGTGGTGTATGGTCTGAAATCTGCCCTTTCTAAGGTGAGATACCATCTGAAGAACCTCTTTGCTTTTAAGTATAGCCTCACAGCACATACAACTTGTCAGTGAATTTCGCTTTCATGTACCCATCTTTCATCCTGTGCATAGGTAGTTATCTATGAAATTAATTCCAGTAGCAACCAAGTGTGTCCCACCTAAAGGAATCAGAGAATAAATTCAGAAAAAAAGGGTCATTGTTGTTTTTTTTCCCCTAGCAGGATGAGATATTTCACACAAGGATTGGGCAGGCAGCAGAGCTGCTGAGGCTCTGAGACCCTGAGCGGGGAAGGGGGAAGAGGAGGGGATGGTAGTGCTCCCCTTTTGGCAGCTGTGTGGTTGGGTGGGCAAATCTCAGGCAGCTTCACCTCGGGAACTCCTCTTGACTTCAGCTGTTTTTGCCTGATTTCCACAAATTAGTTCTTTGTTGATGCAAAGTACTTAGTAGGTGTGGTGCCTCACTCTTTCCAAAAAGCCTGACTTGTTAACTGTTTGGTGGGCACAGATTTGATCGCTTAAACCCTTTGCTAAGGAGAATGAGCTTTCTTGCCTGGGTGGGAGGTGGCTGCCCACAGCCAGGAACTGAATGAGCTGTGCACGATGTGGCAACAACTTAAGGGGAGGAACTGCACTCCTGGCTTTTACTCTTTAGCTCCACTTTCACCGGACTGAAACTGTGCTGTCCAAACTGGGTGGAATCAAAACTTGGACAATTTCATGTCATTTGCATGGAACACAGCTTCCTTTTCCCTGTCTCATTTCTACTGAAGACAGACTGCAAGGTCTGCACGTGCAGAGGCTGGGTTCAGATCCAAGCTGAGGATGTTTGGGGGCTTGGCTCTTGACTTAGGTCTTCAGGCTGTCAGACTAGAACCAGGATTCCTGCTCCAAGTCCTGAGTTCAGCTAGCTAGACAGGGTCCAGCTCCTTCGCTGCCTTTCCATAAGTCAGATTGTATCAAAATGCTCCTAGAATCATTCAGTGGTATTTTCCCATGTGGTTTTCATGATGCTGAGTAGCTGGGCAGGAGATCTGACGTGGTCTACACAGCTTTCTGCCTTCATGCCTGAGAGAAAATGGATACCCAAAGGTTGTCTCTGCTAATATGAAAAATCATGCAAAAGGTGGCTGTTGGGTATTTTTGTGGGTTTTTGGGTTTCTTAATTAATCTTAATTCTCAATTCAGAAATGTATCTGTGTAGAAATGATGGTATGAAACATTTTGGGAAAAGAAGCTAAGTTTTAATTAAAATTTGAAAATCGAGCTGGTTAGTAAATAGCCAAAGAAATGTCCACCTCAGCTGGCGCTGCCCATGAAGAAACCATTCCTGGACAGCCCAGCCTTCTAGCACACCCAGCACCTTATCTTGGCCTAATTCCTCATGCTCTGGCTGAGGCTGAGCTCCCTGCCTTGCTGTGCCACTTCTCTCATGCATCTTTCCATCATTTCTGTTTCGCCCCTGCACTGAGAGAGCCAACTGGATGGACACAAGACTCTCCACCCTAAAGACCAGCAGCAGCTGCCACCGCTGCTGCTCCAGCTCATGCCAGGAGATGGGTTGTTTTCATTTTTTATCTAGAGAAGTCCAAACTCCTGAGGGAAGAAATGTGGTTTATTGCATACTGCTTCTTCAAAGTGGAACTGTGCCATGCATGGAAATATTTTGGAAACCAGGAGCAGAAACGATGACTTAGTAAGGTCCACTGCTGCACCAAGACACTGCCGGTTTTTCTGAAGTTCTCAGCAGTGCTGTTTTTGTACAAAGAGTGGAAACTCCTTCTTGTGCTTTGTCGGTAAAGCAGCCCAGGGCTGTCAGTCAGTGTTATGGTTAACATGTGTTTTCCCAGGTTTACACTTCTGTCCTGCCACACTGCTCTGTGCTGTTAGGCTGAAGCAGCAACAACTTCCCTCCCTGAGATCCTTCCCGTTGTTTGTCCGGATTAAAACCCCAGTGCCACACAAGGGATGGAGGTGCTAGAATGAGGAATTTCCTCATCCCTTAGCGAGGACGTGTGTGCAGTGGGGAGCACACGGGGAGGCCCGGCTGCTGCAGGGACGCGTCCCTTGGCCAAAATCCTCCCACCTCCCACAACCCCATTGTCCGGAAAGGGGCCGCAAGGAGTTGGCCTCGGTGGTCTCTGTCCCCTCACCATGCCCCGGGTGTCCTGCCGGGCCGAGCCTCGTGGGCACCTCCACCGCTGCCTCGGCTTCCCCTGCTCCCCGACATGGTGGAGCCAGCGGGGCTGGGG
>VZTB01012905.1:173953-202663 GCA_013397245.1 Thryothorus ludovicianus | reverse complement strand
CCGAGCGGCGCGGGGCAGCGGGGGCAGCGGCGGAGAGCGAAGGGGAGGTGAGCTCCGAGAGCCCTGCGGGCTGAGCAGCACCGGGGGCGGGCGGGAGGGGACCGGAGCACCGGGCAGGGGAAGCGGGGCACCCAAAGTTCGGCCGCTGGCAGCCCGGAGGCCGCGGGGGTCGCTCCGGCGGCTCCTCGGTGCGCGCTGCCTTTACCTGCTCTCACAAGTTTCCCAGCACCGGGTGCGTGGGTGCTGTGCCGGCAGCGGGGCTTCTGGCGCGCTCCGTTTCTCCTGCGCGTTGGGTGTTTGAAAGCAGGGAGGGCTTTTCCCTCAGTCGAAGCGCGGTTTAGGGCTGGCAGCCCGCGGGCAGCAGCATCGCCGGCGCGGCGCGGGAGACGCTTCGCTCCCGGGTGCGGGAGAGGCGGCGCTGGGAGAGCTTGGGAACTGGAAGTTGCTCGCTTTCATTCGTGTCTCTTGTGTGCTGCGAGAGAGAGCTTGCTGGTGTTGTGCTACGCAAGAGTAGTAAGTCATAATTCAGTTAGTAACTGAAATTTTCTTGGCCCTTCAGATGACAGAGTAACGGGGGAGAAACATTTACGGCCTTTGGGGGGAAGGGGTGAAATTCTGATACTGTTACAGGGTTTGGACAGGGCTGGTGGCATCGCGTTGTGTGCTGAAGCGGAGAACTGGTTAGCCAAAACTCTGACCTCGGCTCGCTTTAGAGTGATATGGGAGCTGCTTCGTGTATCACGTTCTGGGAAGATTTGGAAATGCAGGGTCCTTTGTCTCCTGGTGAAAATGGTGCTTCATATTTTGGCTCAGTACTGTGCAACGTTGGAGGAGCTTAACAGAAAAATACCTTTGGAGAAACCATTGTACTAACAAATAGGTGTTAAAATGTCAAATTTCCCATGAAACTAGGGAATATGTATTTATGGATTAGAGGCCTTAATTTTTTTTTTTCTCTCCTCCTTTCTTATGCCTGCACATAATTCTGAACATAGTTTGGCTTTTGTGGTTGTAATTGCTTTCTAGGGCAACTTCCTGAAAAAGGAACCTGGTAGAATGACTTTTTTATTTCACTGTGCTGAAAAATGACCTCTTCTTCCTTTACTTTCCCTTTAGTAATGTCTTGCCCCCAGCTTGCTACAGGAATTCATTAGAAACCTGGTTTCGTGGGCACTATTCACAAAATGTATGTAGGTGTAAGCAGCTGCGCTGCCGTGTAGCTTCAGAGAAGCTGCAGACATCCTTGAGGAAAGAGAAAAGCAGCTGCATGCCTGCTGAGTGCTCAGATGAGTCTTTGGAGTGTGAGGTGAAGACCAATGCAAATCAAAAGGCAGAATTTAACTCGATTAATTCAACTGCATATAAGATGTCCCTAGGTTGGAGTTCTAGCATTTTGTGGGGTGTGATTAAACTCATGAGAATAGCAGCTGTTTGGCACAGGAGCATACTTGGAGTGATAAGTGCTAGTCCACAGCTTTTTACAATTACAGACAAGTTGTATGTCAGACAACCTATAAACAAATTGTGTCAAGTGCTCTTGAGATGCTGGAAGGCAGCTTCTCTGGGCTTTGCTGTTTAACGTGCTCCCCAGGTTTGAGGATGTTAGAAGAACTCCTCTTTGCTTTGGTTGGTGATATGGCCATCACTATAGTCACACATATATTTATATCTATATATAGCTCTATCTATCTCATGTGGGAGGCAATAGAAACTCATGTCAGAACAAAAAGGAAAACAGAAACCTGCAGTGGATTTTGTCTCAAGGTGTATACAGAAGTGTTGAAGCTTCTGTTTGGTGTTGTCATTGACAACCAGGAGAATAGCATGTCTTAGTGGCATGTGGAGACTTTTTGTCTGAGTATCTAAATCACACAGGCAGAAACGTGTTTCCAGCCTAGAGTTTCTTACCAGCATCTGTTAGGCAGAAAAATGTCAAGCAGAGAGCCCAGTAAGTTGCTCTAAGGTATTTTTAGAGTAGCTTGAAGTGAATGTGTCTGTATAAATACTGAAAAATAATCACCTTACCTTACTGTTAGGAATTACAATGGAGATGCATAAAAATTGCATGTATCCATAGCAAGGGATCAGTTCAGAGGGAGCTCTGGATAGAGGCTTGAGGTGGGCACAGCATCTACCTGTCTCATGCAGCTGGTTGTGGCTTTTGTACGGTGATAGGATACTGTGCTTTTTCCTACAAAAGCTGAAGCTTGGTGGAAGGTTTTTCTTGGAATCTGGGGTTAGGGTTTCTGGGCTGCTTGAATTGTTTAATCACATGCATGCATGAAAGAGCATGCTTTTGTTATAATAATTATGGGAAAATGAATTCTAATCATCAAAAAATTTCCAGTCAACTTGGTTTATTAACTGAATTCTGCAGATCTCTAGAGTCCAAGGTTTTGTACGTGAGAAGACAGGGAGAAGATGGGTGATCATCACTAATCTGTAAAGTGTTGCTAGATATGGTCATCTTTATGTGCCTCTGGGCATCTTCCCAGTCACCTGTGATGTAGCTAGTAAATCATGTTTTACAGCAAAGTGCTGGCCTGTAAAAACCATGTAATTCATGTAACTCAGTGCACCTATACTGGCTATAAACATCTTTAGAATAAGTGTAGTGATATAAAGAATTGCCTCTTTTTTTTTGGCTTTGAAGAGCAGGTAGTGGTAGCATGGAGTAATCAATCACCTATATATGAATTTAAATATTTAGTGTAAATGTAAAGATTCTGTGTAAGTTAGAGAACTATGAAAATATAAGAAGGTTTTTATTATTAATAAAGTAGGTAACTTATTTGTGTAAAAACTAGAAAGCTGAGTATGTGCTACAATGTCAGTGTTCAGGTGTGTCTCTGTGATGGTTAAAGTGGTGGGAGGAGAGCAAAAAGAGGTGGTAGCATTCTGAAGCTGGAACTGCAGAAATGTTTAGGCTAGCATGCTATGGGGAAAAAAAAGCTGTCCCGTATTCTGCTTGTTCCTGTGTCTTTTAGGGATAGTCTGTAGTTAGTACTTGATTTCTGTGAATACTTCTGCAAGCAGAACTGAGGTCTCTGATGAAGTGAGAGCCAGTAATCATGGACTGGAAAAGTATGGGGCAATTTTAGTGGCAATGCTAGTAATAAGCCATAGATTCTTGAGCTGTTTATCGTGGCCTTGAAATACGTAAATGCTAACTGAAATACTTTCTAAATCTATTAACACCTCTCCTTGAGCAGCATCTGTGGAAAAACATGCATTTTGGCAGCTGCTGTATCCTTCCTGTGGTCTGGTGTTCACCTTTAACGACCAGAAAGATGTTTTTTCCCTTATTTTCAGGCTGAAGTCAGAAAGTGTCTGATAATTATGCCACAAAGCAGTTTAAGTATGAAAGTATATTCACTGAATGGAGTTATCTCCCCATGGTGAAAATGTCAGTTTTGCTAACCATGCTTAGCCATGTAATGTAAAGTGTGGGCTTCAGGCAGTCTACTGTTGTCATCCTGGGCTTTAGAAACAGCAGCCTGAAATTCTCTTCAGTACTGTGGGACCACAAAAGCAGTTGTGGAAGGCATCAGGACTGATGGCCACTTAGTGCTGAACTGAAGGAGCCTGTTCAAGGCTGTGTATATGCAGTGGCCTTGGCATGCAGGTAGGTTGGTTTGTGAGAAATGAGTTACCAGGAGACTGTCAGCTGCAGTAGTAAATCCCTGTGGAGTCTCTGAGAAATGTTGGTACATTCTAGCTCTTAGTTTGGCTGATGTACAGGGATATGAATTTATTTTCATCAGCTGTGTAGCTTTCACCAAGCGTTTTTTTTGTTTTTTTTACCTAATTGCTTTCTGGATTATTTAACAACTTGCTCTTTAAGCTTCTGTTCTCGCAAAAGGGCATTTTGAGGTATTTAGTGATGTTTCTCACTGCTTCTTGGATAGTTCTGTCATCTGGTGTGAGCTGTAAGCTTCTGCTGGCCCAAGGCTGAATGGGGTTTGAGGTCTTTTGTTTGCATAGGAGAAGAGCAGTTTCCCATCGGCTGTGACAGGTTACAGGTACAAAACCAAGAGGAAAACTGAACATAACTAATTTTAGCTCTTCTATTCGGTTATCCTGTAACTTCACATCCCTAAACAATCCAAGACATGCTCTGTAGAAGTTGTTGCACTGTCTGTTAGCTCTGTGTCTCCTTCTTGCTATATACCCTCCTCCTCCAGGAAGAGTTGTCCATGTGGCTTTCCCAGCAGCTGAGCAAGCTGAGGCCTCCAGCTGCTCTGGCAGCTCTGTTGAAGAGGTTGCTTTCCCAGCTAATTGCCTGCTTCCTCTGCAGAGGTTCGTCATCTGTGTTACAGAAATAGTGATGGACTCTGTGGAGGCCCAGCCAACACAGATCACAACTCAGCCTACAAACTCTCGAGCTGAACTGAATCACAGTTTAATATACCAGGTCATGACCTGCTCTTGGATAATCTTGTGCATACTTCATACTCCGTTGTTTCATTTTTTTTACTGTGGAAATTTAAGTCTTGCCTTCCCAGAAACCTATAGTAAAGCCAGTGGGATCAGTCAGAAGTGAGGTTAGTTTAACAAGAAGTGTTTTCTTACATACAGGTCTTTTAAATAGCTGGTGATTCTCATATTGAGTGGTTAATGTAAGTCTTGCAGGTGACTGAGGAGGTGTCTACCTGAGCACAATGCTGCATCCCTGCATCCTTACAGCATCTGGGATTCCTGATGCTCTTGTGGTTGGCTAGTCCTGCTTTTGGGGGGAAGGGATGAATATGAGTAAATGTATGTGCTGTAAAGAGAAATGTGAATGTCCATATCCTTTGTGGGTAACCTTCAAGCTAGGGCTGGAATGGCTGAGAAAAGGCCACTAAAAACCAGTATCTCATGTTCCTGTGAGCTTAGGGCTGTTTCAGTGATGCTGTCCGGGACACGAAAAATCAATATACATTTTTCATCTTAATAACTTGGCTGCATTGCACTTTAAGAGTTATATTTGTTATCTAGTTTTCCAGATAAGATTTCTAAATTAGCTTACAAATAGGAAGTGGTTGATTGCTAATGTTATACAGTATGATTAATAAATAAATAAAAGGCTAGTCACCAATTACTCTGCAAATCTCCAACCACAAGTGCAGTAAATTATTAGAACAGTGTTCCTGATCTCTCAGGTTTTTTGTCTCATATGTACAAATGCTTAAGGTTTTGGCTATCGGTGAGTTTGTGTAAGTGCAAGTTTTTATAAATGTCATTGTTATGAACAGAGAATACTGGAGTTCCAATTCATTTTTGTATAGTGAAATGACTGTATTGACTGTATGTAGCTTTAGAGAACTGGCAACACACTTACTTCTGTAGTCTTTCCTCTTGAAGGAGGAGGGTTAAGTAAAAACTTAAAATAATGCAAGTAATTCAATATTACTTATATTATTTTAAGTGAGGTTTCTTAAAGTCCTTTTGGGAGACTGTCTGCCCATCTTCTGTTACCAGCTGAGCATCTCTAAACCCAGCATGTGTTGGTTTTAGTTGGATGTTGTGTGGCTGATAGATCCTGCCACCTCTCTTAGCTTCCCAGGAGTAATAAAAATGTAAATAATGGAAAGGTAGTATCATTCCATAGGAAGCCTAATTTTGAATTATGCTGTAAATCCTGACTGAACCACAGAGTGTGGAGTGATGGGATTGGGCTTTGTAGCATGGTTTAGTAGAAAATATAAGTAACTCTTTTTATGAGGAACCTAAACCTAGAAGTTTTATAATCTGAAGGCAAACAAATCTCTCTTTTACCCTGCAGCAACTCACATGCCTTGTCAAAGCTCTGAAATATTAACTATTGGCTTGAGGGCTCAATTCTATACTTTTAGTTTTCTTTATTTCTTACAAAGTTTTGGTTTTTTCTTTGCTTGACCGTTCTCTAAGTCCAAGTGTTACAGATATTGGTGTCTTAATCCCTCTGAAGAAGGATGTATGCTGAAAGGTCTTGGCATTCAGTGTTCTCCAAGCACAGTTCCCAAGTGGCTATAGAGCCATCTCCACAAGGCTATTTCTTCTTTCCCAGCCTGGTAGGTGCAAGAGGCAGGGCATGTGTCACTGGCCAGCAGATGGAAATTTACTTGGGAAAAGGAAAACCAGATTTGTCTGTGCTGCAGGAATGTAGTGATGTGAGAGTCTTGCTATCAGATGACACCAAGATACTTGCAACAAGTGAAAATTAATAAGGGTACTGGGTTTCCCTTTAATATTTTTTTAAGGAAAAAAAGATGGTAAAATCCCAAAGCAGAGGTGAGACTTAGGGTGAAGGTGATGGTGAAGTACCTGATAAGACACCAACCATTGTTAGTCCAGCACCTTGAGGACTATTTACTAAATAAATCTGTACTTACACAGCCTGCTGCCAAAGAATTAATGCCCTGTACCTTATTAATGGGAGCTTGCCATGCTGTGGGCCTGCCTTTGGCTCCTAACGAGCCTATGCATAGTGACCATTGTTAATGTACAATAAATGTGGGAACTGTGGTTCCATGAGGCCTTTCACAAAAAAAATCTAAAAGTGAGAGCTTGAGTTTAGGCAAAGGCTGTGATTGTCAAACCCCGTTCCCTCTCTGAGGTGAGTCCAGAGAAGAGGGTACAGCCTCCCCACCGTGCTGTGAAACACTGCTGTGCTCCCTCTTTTGGGGAAACTGGTTCTGCAGCATTAGTCTTGATGAGCTGACTGTCCTATGCTGGTTTCTTCATTATGTTAAAATACCCACATTGCATAAAGAGCTTAAGATCAACCAAACCACTTCTTTAATAGAGGGACACCAGTAAATTAAAAACTTAATTCTCTTTAATCTTTCTGATCTGCTAGGGCTTGGACAATTATGTGGAAACTACTTTAAATACAGGAATAAATAATGCCTAGAAACTTTAGCAATTGTAGCTGAGCCTTACAGTAACAAGAGAACATGTAAAATTTGGAAATGGTGGTAGAATTGTGCAGTACCATAATAGTCTCCATAAGCCCCCTGCCCTGTCAGCTGTATTTGCTTCATGAAGCAGAGCTAAATTTGGCTTTTTAAGTCAAATATAAATGAGGGATGGGAGTTAAGCAAATGATGTAATAATGGCTATCTATGTTTTTGAAACTCTGAATAGTGCTACTGTAGTTGTTGTACAGTCACAACTCAGTGGTGAAGTAAAAAACTCTGGTCAGCTTTGCATGATGTGAAATGGATCTTTGTAATTAGCTACTAGGAAACTCCATCAAATGCTGTAGAAGATAGATACTGGTGAGAAAAATGAGTCTGGCTTGTGGACTGGAGACCCTGGTTGTGAGGCTATAGACAGTTTGAAATAGAGCTTGTCTCTCTGCAGTTTGTGCTTAACAGAAACTCCCAGAACGTGGTGGTGGTCAGGGCTCTTCATGAAGAAGCACTGGACTCTAACTTGCTGCTCATGAGGGAGCAGTGCTTGGACAAAGAGACAGCGCCTGTGTGGGACCAGCTGGTTTTACAAGCTGCTACTCTGCAGGGAGATTCCCACTTGGCAGGGGAGGCTGGTTGGACACAGCTGAAAAGGCTTTCCAGAATGCACTAAAAACCTGAGAGAAATAGGAATAGCAGAGAAGGGATTAAGGTTGGGAGAGGAAATCTTCAGAACCAAGTCCGTGCTTTTTGCAATCATGTGCAATGCTGGCTGTTGTGCCTGACGTCAGGCCAATGTCTTAAGATACAAAATTATTTCTTTAAAAAAAAAATCACTTCCAGCTTATCTCTGTGTAGAAGTTATGTTTATATCTTGTTGACAGTAACTTACTCCTCTTCAGAACAATGTGAGTACTGAGCTGTTTAAGACTTAGCAATCATCCTTTCTTGGAAACACTCTGCATATACTAAACTTTCCAGGTCTTGAGTAATAATAGGAGTCATTAGATGGAAAGGGAGAGCCAACATTCAGGACATACCAAAAAATGTGGAAGGAAGATGAGACATTTCCCAGATCTGTCGTGTGGAAGAAGCCAGAACTTCAGCAGGCTGAGCTCAGGTTCAGGATGAGGAGAGGCTGCTGCAGCTGAAGGCTTTGGTGGGTAAGAGGCTTGGGCAGAAGAGGAGTCAGGAGCACCTGTGAGGTGGGGGAAAGCCTACCCAGAGGCTGGAGTGTTTTACCATGCTGCTAAGCAGGCATCAGCTGAAAAACAAGACCCAGCATATGACCTTCCCACTGTAACCAGAATGGTCTCCTTGCTTGGGAGAAACAGTTTGCTCTGTGTTCAGCCAGCTCCTCTAATGACTGTTAGTAAGTTTGGTTGAGTATTTGTTCAGTCCTGCTGAAGAGATTTGGTTAAATGCCTGAACTGGAGCTCCTTTCTTTCAGCTCATGTGTCTACTGAAATAAAATTTTTAAATTAGTAGCCCAGATGATACTGGCATGGAAACATCAAGATCTCATACTTGGAGAGGTCCCTGAATGTTTCTCCCAGGCTGACTTTCTCTGGTCACACAGGCTGCCCAGTGCCTGCCACGTGGGCTCAGGGGATCTGAGGTTTTTGGGCTTCATCTAGTGAGACCAGCAGTGCTGTGAGACTGCTCCTCAGTTTTAGCTGTGCTTGCTGCTGTTTGCTTACAGCTATTCAGAAGTGCAGTCTGGTGTCTAAACTTCCTTATGCTCGATATGTCTTTAAAGAAACTACAGACTCAATCTTGCAATTGCAAGAGGAATCCTTTTGGATTATCCATTATTACTGTTGAAGTCAGGCTTCAAAATAAACACTTGGAGGTGTCTCATAGTGCAGTCATTACAGATATCTAAAAATCTATGTACAGTTCATTATTTCATCCTTAATCCACTGCAAAGTGTTCTTCAGCCTCTCTGGGACCGGCATTTTCTCCACCTTAGATGTTAAATATGGGTATTTTTTCAGATCATGTTTTTGCTTCTGATCTTGGCCCAAACTAATGTATCTTCTTCCTCTTGGGAAGACTGCAGCAGCTTGGTTTGGCTCTCTGAAAATGAAGTCCTTCCTAAGCTAGTTCCTTGCTGTAGGAGGAACTTCCTTATTAGCAGTTTTTTGTGCCTGGAGCTGAAGATGTAACTTTTCCCTGCTCCACCAAATGCTTTTCTAGACACAGATAAAACAGTCTGTATTAATATAACTTGGCCTGTATAGCAAGCATTCTATAAATGCAGACTGAAAGCATCACGTCCTCTTTGTTGATATAACTACTTCCGTAATAATTTCATCCAAAAAATTTAAACTGGGTACTATGGGAGTGATCTGAATAGCTGAGCCTAGTGAGAGTGGGGTATCCCGCCCAGTATGTCTGAGGGTTAGTGTTTGCAACACCAGCATGAGACTGAGCTCGTCCCAACATTGGTAGCCTGAAGACTTTTCATCATCTGTTGTGAAACAACACAGCCATCCACATAGGACACGCTGCTGTTTTCCTCTTCTGCCTTCCTCAGAGCTCTGTGCCTGACTGGAATAATTGTCTAAAAATTCTTTTGTGGCTTAGGCTGGGCTCTGCAGTTAGTTATAATTGATAATTCAGTGTGATGTGCAGGACTTGGGGTGGTGCTGTTCAGTGAGGCAGGGGGATTTGAGTTCTCAGTGTGCTTGCTGTGGAAATGTCATCTCTCATACAAATGAATGCGTGACACTGATCTGTTTTGCTCAGAAACTCTAGCATTAGAGTTAAGAACTGGATTTGCATAACAAATTGCAATGTATGATAATATTGGCTATGTTTCTTGGGGTTAGTGACAGTATTTCCATTGCTTGTTGGGAAGTTTAAATTGTGGATGTTGTCCTTCTTGTAAATGCTCAGTCTAAGAAGTGGGCAGTCTACCCTAAAGAGGGACATTTTTGGATCCAGCATCATTCAAAAGCCCACATTTATGTAAATGAATTTGCCTATACACTCTCCTCCTTCTCAGTTAACTTGGTAAAAAAATTAAGGTCATAGGCAAAGAAATGCCTAGCTTGTATTTTTGTTTGGTTTTCTGAAGCATTAGATTCAGATTTAACTATCACTAAGTTTTTAGCTTCAGTGTTATGAAAGCTTGTTGAAAGCTTGTTGATATTCTGTATAGCAGGTCAGCTGTTTTCCATCCTACACATCATACATCCTTTTGGATTTCTTCTCCCAGCACTGTGCTTAAGCTGTTTCTTTCAGGATACGCAAATGTACTTCTTGATACTAAAGTGCATAGAAACTGAATTTACTGAAATCCATGATGGAGACTTCAATTTCCAAAAAAGGGATGCCACTTCTTCTCAAAGATCCAATTATCTCCCCAGTTACCTGGTTAAGTTACACTGTGGCCATAGCAAGGCCAGGCCAAGAAGTGACTGCTCCATAATTTGGGATGAAAAGTGGTTTTTCCATGCTCAGAGCGCTGCACAGCTTTATTTCACTTATTCAATAGGTTTCTGCTAGAGATTGTGCTCCGAAACAAAGACCAACCCATCTTAATGGTGTGTCAGGAGAGAGAGGTTAGGCAAATATGGAGAACTTTGTGGAAACCAGATGTGGGAGGTAATCGTGGGTTGAACTAAAAAAAACCTAAAATTCTTCAGCAGTGGCCTTGGGAGCAGAGTTGGGTTGTTTTGACAAGGCTTCACATGTCATGGGGAAAATGCAGTGCTGTCACCCTGAGTCTGTCAGGGACTGTCACCAGTGAAGTAGAAAATTTGGAGACCTGCAATATAGTCTGGGAAAGGCAAGAGGAGAAATGTCTGACTTCAGTTAGGCTTGTGCAGATGATGTATGTAAATGACAATGAAATATTGTTTTGTTTGGTTTCAAAGCATCACTCCTGTCTCTGCCCTCATAGTATGCTTCTTGCCATATAATGTGTTTGAGTAGATTGCCCTCAAAATAGCCCAGCTTCCTGTGGTTTGCTGTCAGGATCAGGTGGAGCTGCCTTGGTGAAAAGCCTGGTTTTCAAACTGCAGCTCAAACTGTGCTCTGTGATTGTTATCTGGTACTGTCCCAGTCCATCACTACGTGGGACAGGCTGTATTGCACCAACATGAACCATTCCTTGCTTCTAAGTGCATCTATAGTAAGACTTTGTAACAGTTTTAGGGCCTTGAAGTTTTGTTTTTGCCAAGATACTAGGTTGAGATATAAGTCTGCTTAATATCAGGATTAAGAATTTGTTTAAACTACTCCTTAGGTTTCCAGGTTTGGGAGAAGAGATGGTCACCAAACCACCAAAAATAGCCCTAAACGTAGCTTTTCTTGGAGTGCCTCCTGCAAGGCAGCAGTGCCATCAGTGTGGAGCTGCTGCCTGTGAGAGAGGGAATCCTTGCCCATAAGAACAAAACTAAAGGTTTTGGGTGGTTTATGTTAGTATCAAAGAATACTGAAGAATATTCTGTAACAATTAAAATCTTTTTTTTTAAGTGCAAGTTTACTTTCTCTGTCAGGCTGTTTGACTCCCCCATGACATTTTCTTGCTGTAGCTGGTGGTGAGGGGTGAAAGACAAACCTAAGGGTGACTTGTAACCTGCCTCAGGGGATCACAAACCCAATCCATGGTGCTTGGGTTTTCTTCCTGTGGGTCTCAGCTGCAGCTAGCCCAGCCCAGTCCAGTCTAAACATTGGATCAAGCTTGAGTAGTTGCAGTAGATGAAGTTGCAGTATGAAGCTCCTTTGGAAGGAATTGCACATAAGTGACTTCAGAGCTGCTTGGGCGATTAGTAGGTTGATGGAAAAGACTTGATGATGGGGTGGGCTGTTACCCTGTGTGTAGGACAGCATTTTCACTTTTTCTTGCATAACTTAAATCAGTCCAGCAAGTTGCTTTGAAGCATACTGATGTTGGGTTCAGGGGAGAAAGATGTCTAAACTCTTGCATTATTGCATTTTCAGCATTTGGTTCATTCTGCTATGACAGACTTCGACAAAGCCAACTTTGTCCCCTCAAATGGTGCAAAAGAAAGTGGAAATGCTGCATTTGTCGCTTTCAAGTGTTTTAGCACAGTTAAAGTACATGCTATTAAAAGATGATTAAACAAATCTGTGCAAACACCAGCTGGTTTTCTGGTAGGCAAGTGCTCTAGCATAGTTTGAACTCGCAGCGTAGGTAGGCTGGCGATGGCACAGCTCCTTGGGGTGTGTGGGAGGAGGCTGGGAATGACAAGGCTGTGGCTCTGCTGGGCCCCAGCACCCTGGGGTGCTGCACCCAGAACAGCAAGTGTGCCACACTTACTGCACGGGGGGCTCCAGGGCAGCACAGACCTGTTTCTGCATTTGTTATGCAAATAACATCTCATTCACTTAACCTTCTGCAGCCTTTTTTCTGAAGTCACCTCCGAGGGAGCAGGCTCCTGGCTGGTCTGGAAATGGAAATCAGGGCTCTTAACTGTGTAAATGAAATGTCTTAATGTTGTCAACAGGGAACATAATTTAAGGAAATTGGAGATTATTGCATGTTTCTCTGAGTATCTCTTTGCCCTAACAAACAGGGTTGAATGCAATTTCATGAGGAAATGCAGCCCGGTAGTTACAGTGCTCAGTGTTTGACACTGGGTCTTGGCTCTCTATAATCAGCTGCTGATGGGTCCTGAACAAAATGTTGCTGCTGCTTGTGCTTCAATTCTTTGGAGCTCATGGGTAATGATACTGAGTTCTGTCTGGTACTAGACCTGCAGGTGAAGATACGCCCATTTTGAATGTTAACTTCATTCTGTATTCATTAGGTGCTCTGTTTTCTTAAATGGAAAAATACGGATTGAAATCCAAGTTCAACATTTGCATTTTAAACTCTAAAATTTTCCTTTACATTTCCGTTACTGAGAATGCCAATTATGCAGCTAACTCTTATTGTTTTAGGCAGGTGTAAATTCCCACAACAGAAGGTCTGTTTGCATATGTATATATGCTTCTGTTCACTGCAGAAAATGATCTATGAGGTGTACTGTGCATCACATACTAGTGGGTGAGGACCATACCACAACACTTCTCAGCACTCATTTACCATAAAGTTCAATCTAAATAGAATGCCAAGGCTCATTTAACTGAAGCACAAAACTGTCTGAACTTGGGTGTGGTGGGAGGTAGTCTCCTAACTTGGTGGCTTTTGTCCTTTATGCAAGCACTGATGCCTAGCTATGTCATGATTATCAGTGCATCTGGAAACCCATAGACCTAAAATGCTGGTAGTGGTAAGTACAACACAGGTGTGAGTCCCATTGCCAGAGCTCTGTAAATGGTGTGCACCTGTGCAAGACTTGGCTACTCTTTAGGAAAAGAAGAATTTATGTTAAAAATGCTGTACTTGTGGAAGCTGCCTTAACTTTCCCCTCTTGTTTTCTTGCAGGTGTCTCCAACCAGGAATCATGAACTGGCACTTTTCACTCCTCTTTGTTCTTGGGACTTCAATGTCTGCATGTTCCCAGTTCAGTTTTTATCCTCTGGAGGAGCTTAGCTCTGACGTTGGAATCCAGGTCTTCAATCAAATAGTGAAAGCTAAGCCTCAGGACAATGTTGTTGTTTCTCCTCATGGGATTGCATCAGTCCTGGGGGTGCTGCAGCTGGGAGCTGATGGCAAGACAAAGAAGCAGCTGACAACTATGATGAGATACAGTGTAAATGGTCAGTGATCCTGAGGTGGTTTTGGGTGTGTTTTGTCAGACTCTTCACGATGTATGACATGGCTTTCAAAGTGTGGTGGATTGCATCATGCACCAATTAACTCTGTTTACCAAAGCACAAAATGGACATGCTTGAACTGAATTGGCAATTTGAGCATGGGCATGTGCATATACCCAAACTGGCTTATAAGCAGCTTGGTGAATGACTTCGGGGCCCTGGCTAGAGCTGCCTTTGTGCTTGCCAAATTGGTGTTCCAGAGCAGGGTGGATGGTGGTCCAGTGCTAGCTTTGAGCAGGAAGGTGACATACTCCATTTCAGGCTGTACTGAACAACCTTTAATGTGCCACTCCTTAGATAACAGGGCTACAGGGTATTTCTTGACACCTCACTGAAAGCAGTGCAAACTAACCATACAATTGATACTTTCACTTTGCTCTTCAGTTTTGTTCGTGTTTTTGCTGTCAGAATCCCTGTAGGTGTAGTTCTTGTTGTGCCCTCTCCTTGAAACAGCCATTTCTGCTTGCCTGTGCCTGACACTGCATGCATCTGTGTTCATATTCCTCTGCCAATGTCTGCCCCTCCAGAGGGAGTAGGCTGAAGATTCTTACTGCTTTAATTTGCATGCTATTTTTGTGAGTGTTTGCCAGCAAGACTTAACATCTTAGTGCCAGCATTCTGCCTTACTTCCAAGAATAGAAAACCCTCCAGGAGGTAAGTGCACATTTAAATCTTGAGCAGTATTGTCATATAACATGTTGTCATACAACATGTTGTCCTGTCTTCATTTGCTTTGCTGTTTTGGTCCTGGATTTAAAGTACAACAAAATGATTTGACATCTTAACATCTAAATGATGTAGATTGAAATCTCTTCATGGGATAATCAGCTCTAGGAACATGTGAATGCTCAAATCTAAGTACTTGCAAAAATCTTAAAGCACATTATATCATCTGGTTTTATTTGGCCTGCAGACTTCCTAATCTTCACTGTGAGACACAGAGGTTCTCAAACACCTTAGAAGGTAGCCACAACCTGGTTAGAGACTTGTTATGGGATGCTACGTCCTTGCACAGGTTTCCTCTGCTCTTGTTCCTGACTACCTTAAAGTCCTTTGGCAACTGTAGCAACCGCTTCTTTGGAAGGGTAATAGTTGAAAAGTATTTAATTTGTCTTTAGCTGTCTTTTAATGCAATTTAGCAGCTGGAAGCAAAGAGGAGAGCCAGCATCATGAAACCAGCCAGCTCTCCCCGGACCACCAGCAAGTGCTCCGTGGGCCACCAGTGGTCCACAGAATACAGTTTGAGAACCTCTGTTATGGTATGTTCTCCAAAAGAATTTGCCCATAATATTGGAGAGTGAACATATAGCAATTCATACCAGTGGTGCTGTTAAAGCATTTGTGATACATGAAACAGCAAAGCCATCTGAGGCTTTTTCTTACATGCAGCTGAGAGAATAACTCTGAACTAATTTATTCCTGTCATACCTCTTGTTTGTCTACATAAGAAAGTAGTCGGGAAATGTTTCTGCCAAAATTGTATGGGAAAACAGAGAGACCCCATTAATAACAGCCCCCAAGGATGCTGTTTGATACAGTGGTTGAAGATGGAGTTGCCTGCCTGGCAGCTTCCCTGTGTAGACAAGCTCTCACTGATAGGTGTAACATGGGAGAGCTGGGTATGGTGAGCATAGCAGCTCTTCTGTGCTGCCATATGCTTTTCCCCACACACAGTGGAGGAGCTAGCCAGCACTGGTACAATCTGCTTTCAAGTCCTAAGGGTCTTGACTAAGCACTGGAACCTACTACTTTCCCTTTCCTTTTTTTAAAGGCAAGCTCATGTGTAAAGAGATTTAACTCCTACTCGTAGCTGATTTAGGCCAGGACTTAGTCTTTAAGGAAACTAAAACTCAACTTGGAAATTTATTATAAAACTCTTGACTTTATTCTCCAGTAAATGCAAAGGAAGTAAAGACAACATTTTTTGCTTTACATTCTGAGGCTCAAGACCATTTGTTATGCAAATCCTGAAGAGCTCTCAGTGAGCAGGCTGACCCTTTGGCTTTCTTTGTCATTGCCACAGAACTGACAAGTGACCTGGCTTACATGATATGAAATATTTTTTGAGCAGTTTGTTCTGTGGAAGAGCATGATTTGTAGCTCTCCACTAATATTTGAACCGCAGTGTAATCCCAAGCACTGTCAGTAAGGTTCTGAGCAGATAGCTAGAGGTGGAGCAGGCATCATAGTGGAGGTTCCTGTTTTTGCTGGGAATCAGTAGTGTTATGGAGATGAGACATCAGAAATGGGTATTTTGGAAGTCCTTTCAGAATGCTTGCTTTGGTCTTCCTTTTCTAGTCCAGTGCTGAATGTCTGACTTTTCCTGTCATTGATAGTTGTATATAAAGTAACTGTTAGTTTATCATGTTATTCTAAATTAAACTTGCTGTTTTTTCCAACTAGGAGTTGGTAAAGCCATAAAGAAGATAAACAGGCTGATAGTCTCAAAAAAGAATAAAGACATTGTAACAATTGCTAATGCAATCTTTGCAAAGAGTGGCTTTAAAATGGAAGTGCCTTTTGTTACAAGGAACAAAGAGGTGTTTCAGTGCAGTGTCAAGAGTGTGGACTTCGAGGACCCAAATGCAGCATGTGATTCCATCAACCAATGGGTGAAAAATGAAACAAGGGGTGAGTATTGGTGGGTGCCTTTGTGCATGGCAGGGTGGTGTCTTAGATGGAAATACTGGGGGAAGATAGAGAGGTAGAGAAAGCTCTGTTCTGCAGCTCAAAACTGCCTTTTAGCTGGCATTAATGTGATGTTTTAGAGCTGGTGGGTCAGGAGCCAGCAGTCTTGTTGCCCCAGCAGATGTTCCTGTGTGGTGGCCTGGAGGGAGGGATGGTTTTAGGGTGTGTGTCCATCCATCCATGGGTTCAGAGAGGCTTTTACTCTTCTTTGCATTCTTGGAGCTGGTGAGATGTCCAAGCACAGTTGTCTTGGGTCCATGCTTTCTCAAACATAGATGTTTTCAGGCAATTCAGATGTTTTACTCAGTAAATCAGACTTCTGGAAGCTAAAGGGCAGTTCAGCTTTTGCTGTGACTGCCCTGAACTGTCCTAACATCTGATCTTGTTCTTAGGACTCCCATTTAGTGGAGGATTCTTAACTAACCCTGCCTTGACAGAACTCCTCATGCTTCAAGCCTCTTGAACCAATTGTCAGGCTGACATATGCTAAAGCCAGAGATCATGTTTTGAAGCACGTTTCCAGTCTAGGTGAACTATGTGTTTGGTACCTTTTGGAGCTTAAACAAATCCCTCCTGGATGTGAGGAGTGTGTTAATGATGTTGGATGTGGTATTTGAGAAATGAGGCTGTCAAATTCTTTCTTGACCACATCACCAGTTTTACATAGCAATGTTGCAAGCAGTGTGTGAATGAGAAGGTGTTTCAGCTGAAACTATTCCACATAGTCTTAGATCTGCTTAGCTGGAAAGGCTAGAGCCTTGTTAGTTGTTAAAACATCAGTCTATCAGTTAGCAAGATATATTTCTCGTTATCCCAGAAGTTCACTTTTTGAAAAAAATGCCATTGACTTTTTGAATTTTAAATGCATTGCCACATGAGAAGCTGGCATGCTCACAGGTCAAGGGGCCTAAGGTAATATGTGTGTCAGATTCTTCAAGAACAGTTGGCCAGTGTTACAACAGCAAATACTCAAGAATTCTTTTATTTTTTCTAGGTATGATTGACCAGGTTGTAGCTCCAGATGATATTGAAGGCAGTTTGACCAGACTGGTTTTAGTAAATGCTGTGTATTTCAAGGGCTTATGGAAGTCAAGATTTCGACCTGAAAATACAAAGAAACGCCCATTTTATGGAGCTGATGGGAAAACCTACCAAGTTCCTATGCTGTCCCAGCTGTCCATCTTCCGCTGTGGTAAGCTCAGGGACTCCCACTACCAGCACCAAGGGGTGGAGAATTTGCTCTTTCCTTTCAAACTGAAACGAGCTTGCTGTGCACGTGGTGTTTAGTGGTGATGCTTCTTGTAGCTGGTATGGATGGATTGTGTTGCAGCAGTGTCTCCTGCTGCTGAGGCATGGGCAAGGTTCTTAACAATTGCCTGAAGGCTGGATCCTCTGTCAAGTACTGCTTTAACCTTTGCCTTCGAAAGGGGAAGTCTGAAGTACCCAACTGAGAAATTTGCATGTTAGTTAAGCCTTGCTGCACAAAAGAAAAGTACCTCTTTATAAGAGCTGAGAATAAAAGAAAGCTGCCAACAGGCAGAATGGTAGAGGTTTACCTGTGATGTGCTGTATGTGAGAGAAAGATTGGAGTAGAATCAGTTTATATTTTACTGCAGATAGAGAAATGGGACTTGCACAGTCTCCAGTCCTGTGGGAGCTAGAGGAGCTGGATTAGAATGTTGGCTATATCTCCTGAGGTGTGAAACTGCTCTTCAGATTGAGTCACAAGTGAAAAGAAGTTCAGCAGGTTCTGCCAGGCTTCCATCAGAGACTCTCAGAGCTGACACCAGCAGCTTGATATGACTGACAATCAGAGCTCCAGTTTGCAGCCTTATGGGGATTTTAGTGGTCAAAGTAAGATGGATGCTCTGATTAAAAGCTTGTGTTGCATCCTTCTAAGAAGTGCTGCCTGTAACTTACCTCCATGTGTGCCAAATACAGTCTGAGAAATAGGCCTGAGAATACAGCTTGCTATAAATCCTGAAAACAAGACACACTGTGCTTTTAAATGTCTAGTTTTACTGTCAATAGTGCTCAACTAATATTAGTAGACTTGTTAAAGTAAACAGCTGTTCCAAACCTGTATATTAGGACAGATTTAACATAATACTTTAACTGCTGAAAGTCTGAGCTGGGGGAGATAGGGAAGCCTACTGCAGGATATACTAACTTTGGAGTTTCAAAGAAGTTCATAACTTAAGGTGGGGTTTAGTAAGACTATTCTCTTGAAGACTTCTGATGCTGGTTATAATATCCATTATGTTGGCCTGTTTTTAAGCTAGAGAAACTATTAAGGCTGAAAAGGAACTAAATAAATACTGGTGGGTTACTTGAGTTTTTCTATCTCTGGATTTCCTAACAAAGGGCTTCTATTTTATCCATGCTTGCAATGGGATCTTTAGAAGTTTAAATATCTTAAGTATCTTCAGTCCCATCAGCTGACTGAAGCTGAGCTCCCCCCGTGTTCAGTTTGCCTCATTAATGATAGCAGCATGTATCAAATCAGGAAAACAGCACTTTTTTGGTCAGTTTGCCTTGTGTGACTGGAGCTGACTACTGCAGGGTTAGAGCTGTAGGCTCCAGCCTGAGAACCACTGCCATAATAAAAGTAATAGTGAAACTGCCAACTTCGACATGATTCCTGCAAAACAGAGGTGCAATACTGCCAGTTTTGTAGCAATATGAGTTTTGGGCAGGTTTCATGGCCCTGGCAACAAGATTAAATTTGTAATGAAGCTGTTGATTTTCAGCTTGGGCTGACAAGTACAGATTTAGATGAAGAAAAAGGAAGGACAATAAGATCTTTCTGCTGTTGTAAAACCTTGCCATTTAAATACTGTCTGTAGTTAAACTGACAAATTTTGCCTTGAAACTACTATAAAAAGCATTTACTTCCCAGCCACATGCCAGAAATCCCACAGTAAGCAAAGGGAGCTTGGAAGAGGAGAGGGTTGCTCACAGTCTTGCTGTAACTTGGATGAGTTGCTATCATCTCCCTCCATCTCATTTAATTGGCCTCTTGCACTGCCTCAAAGTGGCTGTTTTCCACTATCTTGAAAGACTTCAGATTGCTTCCTAATCAGATCCTTATTAAGCAAATGCAACAAACTACTTCAGACAGGAAGCAGGAGGTCTTGCAATAGCTCTTGGAGGAACAAGATTGTCTGTCTGCAAAATCTCTTGGATTTGGGAAGATAGTCTGCTTGCTGCTATTCCTTGCTTTTTTTTTATTCAGCTCACAGCTGATTCTGGTACAGATGAGATCTGAAGCAGAGATCCAGGTAACTCACAGACCTGGTCACTTCTAATGCAGCTGGCTTGCTGCTTTGGGCTGGTGAGATTTGTCTGGGAAAACAGTGTGTGTGTTAAATGAGTATTTGCTCCATGGTGTCATCCTGTCTGTGTTTTTTGTTATACTAGCATCTGTACAGAGCCCATGCCTTTTGAAGGGTTGCCCAGCAGGAAGTGTGGGACTTGAGAGTTGGCTTTGAGATGTGGGCAAAGCTTTCCTGACAGACTCTTCTAGCAGTAATTGTGTTAAGGTAGAAATTTAAGGCTGTAAGGGCTATGGCACACTGGTTTGTTTGGATTTATTTGTTTCTATTTTTTTTAGGCACTACAAGTACCCCAAATGAGCTGTGGTACAACATCATTGAGCTGCCATACCACGGGGAAATGATCAGCATGTTGATTGCACTGCCCACTGAAAGCACAACACCACTCTCTGCTATCATCCCCCACATCAGCACAAAAACAATAGGAAGCTGGATGACAACCATGGTAGCAAAAAGAGTGCAGGTTATCTTACCAAAGTAAGTACTTAAATAATCCATTCCTTCTTCAGGGAGTGTTTGGGGGGTTGTTTATATGAATCTCATCTGATACAGGAGAAGGAATACTTTAGGTGACTTTCCTGCATAATACTGATGCGCTTTTTTTTTTTTTTTTTTTGTTTCAACCAGATTTACAGCAGAAGCAGAAACAGACTTAAAGGAACCTCTGCAAGCACTTGGTATTACTGATATGTTTGACCAGTCAAGGGCAAACTTTGCAAAAATAACAAGTAAGTTTTTTTTGTTTTAATTCTTGGTGGTCCTTCATAGTCTCTAGCTCTGAATAAAGTGCTGCTTTACCAATGCAGTTGTCTGCTTTCTCTTGGCGAAGTGTTGCCATGACATTGGAGCTGGTTTTATGTTGTAGCCAGCCAGCCATGACTGCTTGATTCTGTTCAGCATTGCAGTGGCTTTTTTTCTCCCTTATCTTACACTACAGTAGTAAATCTTAAGATTTGATATTGCAACCTGAGGGTCTCAAGCACTGTCTGAAATCTTTGGCAGGACCATACCTTAGTCTGTAGCAACTACAGTGTGCAACCTTCCCTGAAGTATGTGTTTAGCAACTTTTCCTTGAATTGTAAAAAAGCACATATGAAAAACATTCACATTTTAAGGGGCTGAACCAACTCAGAGCTGTGAGTGTTAATGTCTGAGTATGAGATGTAAACACTTCTGAACTCATGGCTGTAATATGTCATTTTATTTATCTTCTCTGCTTTCTTTAAAATTCTGATTAGCTTCTGTAGAACTGTCTAACAAAAAAGCTTACCTTATGCTGGCTTAATTTGAAAACAAATTCCTGTGTTCCATTGAAAGCAAGGTATGTTGCGAAGTGCTTTTTTTTTTCCCCTGATGTTGAGACACATGGGAGTGTAACTTAAATTCAGATAGCAAATTTTTTCAGTTTTTTTTTTAAATGAAAACTAAAAATGCATGTGAGCACTTCCAACTTAAACCATCAATAAGCAAACTTAGTAAATGGGGAGGAAGGAGGATTAAGGTTTTTCCCTATTTTTGTAGTTACTCATGTAGTGACTGTATTCAAGGTATTGTTCTGCACTGCAGCTTTGGGATTCCAACAGGACTGTAGCAGCTTTTAGTATTCTGAGCCATGCTGGCAGAGCTGCTTAGCTACAAAGTGCTTTGGGACTCTCTCAGTGAGTTTTACTGAAGGTGCTCTTCTCCTTGGGTCTTTCAGGAACAGAAGGTCTTCATGTATCTAATGTTCTGCAAAAGACAAAAATTGAAGTTAGTGAAGATGGAACCAAAGCTTCTGCAGCAACAAGTAAGCAATTGTACTGATAACTGTCAGCCTTGGGAAACTCCACTGGAAGGCTGTGGCTGTAGGCAAAGATAGCCCACGTGGGAATCACTGCAGCAATGTGCTCAGACTCACATCACTTAATGGATCCTGTGTCATTTCTCAGGGAAATCTCAGCTTGCCAGTGTTAATCACTGTAAGAAATATTAACAGGCTTGCTTCTAGAGAAGTGTCTTCTCATAGCTTAGACTCTATGGCAGGCTATAGCATGTGCTGGCTATCCAGGTTACAAAGAGGAGTAAGCTACCACAGCCTTTGGGTGACAGCCCAAGACTTCCAGCTCTCTGTGAGTCTGATGTCTTTTTAAATGCTTCCTATAAGAATATCACATGACCTGTGTGACTTGAAATGTCCAAGTTGGTAGATTTTAGGCATTTGTCTGCACCTATTCAAGCCTGTATATACACACATATATATCTACAAGGAAACTTTACTTCAATAGAATATATCATGCATTATGGTGCTTAATTTGTCTCACTCTAAACCTTTTTTTTTTTGTTGTTTTTTCAAGCTGCAATTCTAATAGCCAGGTCATCACCTCCTTGGTTCATAGTAGACAGACCATTTGTATTTTTCATCCGGCACAATCCTACAGGTAAGCAGCATCTGTAAGTACTTTTTGGCTTAGAAGTTGGCTATCAACTGTGTAATAGTGACAAAAGAAGTCTGCAGCTACTGAATAACTATTAAAAAAAAATCCTGCAAGTGCATTTTTATGCCTTTAATTTTAGATTTTTTTTTTGGGAATACAGCTTAGAACAGGAAAAAAAAATACGTTTTGGCTGTCAAGTTAACAGAAACAAGCATGGTAGGTTTGTGGGTATAGAAGAAGAGTTTTCAATAGTCATAGTTCCCCTGAGTGCAGAGGAAACAGCTCTTTACTCAAAGTGAATTGGTGAATAGGACCCAGCTTTCTGGATAGTCAGGTAGTGAGGGCCAAGGCAGAATAGGGGGTTGAGGATCCAGAGTGCTGCTCTGAACATAAGTGTGTTCCAGTATAGTGCTCATGGCTTCTTTGCAGTGTGGGCTGACTCTCCTGGAGCAGCACTGCCCTTCTTGCAGTGACATGGATATCTAAAATACCACATAACTATGTCATTTAGTGGGGAACAAGTGCTGCTGCCAGCTCTGGGGCAGGAGCAGGCTGCTGGCAGCAGGCCCCATCCCAAGGCTCCACAGAGCATCAACAGGGCTGTGTGTCTCCAGAAATAGGAGCTGGACCCCTGTCCAAACATGCACTTCTCTGGGCTCACAGACCTGAGGGAGGCTGGACAAGACTGATGAGGTGGCTTGGCTGTGCTCTGTGGACTTAATGCTTTCATGGAAAAGTTTAACTCTATTTACAGACGATGGTAATCCTTGTTTTTGTTTCATCCCTCAGGTACAATCTTGTTTATGGGACAAATAAACAAACCTTGAATGTGGAAAAGACTTTCTTCAAGAAGTAAACAGGCACACCCCTGTTCTGTTAAATATTTTGTACACTACTCTTTGACTTCACTCAAGAACTAGTTTTAACCACTGACTAGGTTTTGAAACAGGAGTCAACATAGTTTTGGCTTTGTGGGGAAAATACAGATTGAAAACTACAGTATCTCTTCAAAATGTCTAAAAGATTCTCTAAACTACTGAATGGTTACCTATGCTAACAGCTTCTGAGCTTTTTCTGTATCTACTAAGAATTTTATGTATGGCTTTTTGTGAGAGGATTTTAACAAAGAATGATAAACATTTCTATTAATGTTGGTTTCTTCTTGTGTGTGGAAAAGGTCTAATTTTGTAGATACCACCTATCAGGATTACTTTTGGCTCTTGAGTATCTTGATACCTGGATATTCTTGGTAGAAATAGAATAAAAGTTCTAGCAGTTTTTATATAGTGCATGTATCACTGAGAGTTTTAAAACTAATGTGGTGTTCAATACACATCGCATTGTCCTGTCTCATTGTAATGTAAACTTGTCATTGCTAGTATACACTTTCTATTGGATTTAAATTTTATATTTGTTTTTGTACAAAGGAAAAAAATAAAACTGCATTATGAACAGTCAGTGTTGTGGATTGTGGGTGTGCTGATAGCTATTGGTGTCCAGAGCCCTGTGTAATTGCTTGAGATTGACTTTTAAGGAGGGAGATCTTTTGTGAGACCTTTTTGTTGTCTGTAGGGGGTTGTTGGTTGGGATTTTTTTGTGGTGAGGTTTGTTTGGTTGTTTGGATTTTGTTTGTTTTAGTCCCTCCTTCTGATGATCTTTTTTTGCAGCTGTTCTGCTGTGGATGAATTATCCATAGGTTTGCTATCTGAAGAGAACTCTATTTTGGTATGCCCAAGTTGCCACTGGAAACTGCGCCATGAGAACATCTCAGTACACCTTTGGGGCCTTTTCTCCTGTTAGATGTGGTGCTGTTTACATGTGCATGGGCATCATCTCTTCATGCCCCTTGCAGGACTCTCCTGAGTGCAAAACCCTTTCTGAAAGATAAGCAGTGAATCCCTTTGGCTTGTCACAGATGGTTCTTTGTTGTACTGCTTCTGTGGCAACCGAGGGATTTGGGTGGGTGAGGTAACTCTTTGGCAGCTCTGAAGGGCACACTCACAGGGAGAAGGGGCTGCTGGTCTCAGGGGAGAAATTCCTGCAGACTAAGCCCTGGTGGAAGTAGGTGGCTGTAGCATGTATCCATAAAGGGGAGGGTGAATGAGTGTTGAGCCTCTTGGTAAGAAAACAAGATGAAGAGGAAATACTTCCAGCTGAAAATACCTGAATGTGTTGTGCACAGCCAGTCCAAACCTCAGGCTGAGAGCTCATAATATGCTGCCAGGTATTGAGCCAAACTGCTTGCCTCTTTTCCTGCTTGAGTTGAACACTGCAGTCATCAAGAAGAATCAATCTGTGTTTTATGGGATGTATTAGCTGCCTACCACCCAGTCCATGGCAGAGAAAGGGGTACTCCTGGTGCATGCTGAGGGCCAGGTGTCCTGCAATAGGTGAATGCAGAAATTAGTGTGGGCTCGTTGTCTTCCTGTCTTTTTGAAGAGAAAGTGAACCCTGAAGGGGGAAGAAAAAAAACAACTCAAAAGCAACAACCAAAAAATAGCTAAGTATGGGCATCATGTAACTAAAGATTCTGGTGCTGAGCAGGAGAGCTTTCCTGGCTAACCTAGCCACCCCTGCTTTCAGTTCCTTGCATCTCATGGAGGCAAGGAGCACAAGTAACAACAGACCAGTTACTGGGTTATAAACAATTGCAGTGATGTTGGCATTGGTTTGTCTTGCATCTGTCTTGGATGTGTTTTGTCCTTCAAGAAAAGAGAAATGTTGCCTTTCAGAAACTACAGAACCAGGACCTGAACTGGTCTTAATTCACCCACACATTTTATTTTTTTTGACTACTGGAGTGCAAGATGTCATCTTTGGACTCTGGAGCAGTGCAGGATTGTCTTTCAGAGTAACAGCTGCTGTTTCGATATCAAAATAAAATTGCAGTATGAGAATTCATTTTCCAGTTGCTTCTATTTAATGTTTGTGTTACGAATTCAAATATTACAAGGTTGGCATTCAAACTGAACTCTCACAGGACTTAGACACAGCAGCAGTGTCTGCTCTGGGCAGTAAGCAGGTTTGGGATGAGGTTTGAGCAAGGAAAAAAATGCAGTGACATAAGCTTTCAGTTTTGCCTTAGCAGAGTTTCTGTGTAAACAACTGTCAGTCCCTTCTGTTAGTCCTGAAATGATTTGCAAAATAAGATGATTGCTTTAGAGCGTGAACAGTGAGTAACTGGTTTGTTTGTTTTTGGTTTTTTTTTCCCCCAAAAGTGGACAGTGAAAGGGTTGCTTGGTAAAGGTGAATTTTTAGTCTCCTGGAACCAGGACTATCTTCCCAAACTGGAATCTGAGCATATTGAGAGGGAATGCCACACGTAGCAGCTACTCCTGGTGAGCTTCAATCTTCTGCAGTACAAGGGTGAAATGTGTCACCACTCAGAAAAAGGGGAGGTCAGCTCCTAGGCAGCACTTTTTTCAGTGCTGGAAAATAAAATGCAGGTTTGAGCTAAGATGCTGGTGGTATTTGCCTATAAACTGGTTAGAGGAGCTTGGAGTGAAGGGAAATGGGTTAAAAGCCTTGGAAGGTGGAGGCCAGGTTAGCTGCTGAAAGCTTTCTCTTTAGTAGTCCTGTAAAAACACTGTGCTCTTCCATCCTGGGAGCTGATTAATATCAAATTTCCAGTCCTGCTTGACAGAGTAATGAGTTCAGTGTGATGTTTTAGCATTAAGGCTGTGTTTACCGTAGTCTGTTAACCCTTAGTGTGGCAGTCTGTTAGCTGCTCTTGAAAGGCTTTGGGGAATCTGAATGCAGTCAGTAGAGATTGCACATTAATTTCTTTCAAAGTTACCTTTGTCTCTAGGACTGTCTAGTCTAAGGTGAATGCTCATGCTGTTTGGTTCAGCCTATTCGTTTTTTAATCACATTTGCTTCATATGCATTGAACTTTGTCATCCTGGCAAAGCTGAGATTGTTTTGGGCCCCTGAACCCTTCGATGTTTGAGGGTAGGAGGGCTGGGAAGGGACCATCCTCAAGGAAGAACAGAGACCGTGAAGCTGTGAAGCTTAATTTATTGTAATAATGGATGGGTAACTTCAAGCAGGAGTTGCAGAATTGCTGCTCAGATGGGCTCTGCTGTTCCTGGCTGCTCTCCACAGATGTCTGCTTCTCAGTCTTTAAAAACACAAGTAACACATCCTTTGTAAACTTCCATGAGATGGAAGGCCCTGAGAGACTGATTGCTCTTCAGCCCTGAGACTGAAACCCTGGGCGGGGAATGGCTGTGGAAAATGCTTGTGATTACAGTTGCTTTAGCCTAGAGAATAAGTAGGGAGAAAGAGTTTGGTAAACATTGCCGTACATTTCCTGAGCCAGGTATGTAATGAAGAAAGTAGTTAGTCATGAAGTAATTAGCAGGCAAAATAGGAGGCTATTAATCTGCCAAACCATTTTAACTTTGTTTTTCTAACTTCAGACAGCTATAAAAAGGCTGGTTTTCTTTTACAGCTTCCACATTTCATTAACACTGTTGATTTCAAATGTTTGCTGTGTGGACAGTGTTCCTTAACCCATGTAAAGGGATAGCTGCTGCTCACCCTTTGGCATGGCAGCACATTCCCTGCTGGCAGCCTTCTTCTGACAGCAACCTCTCCCTTAAAAACATGACTGCATTGCCTTCCAGCAGCAACGTGGCTTAATAAAGATGAAAAAGAGCAAGTTCAAGTATCTCTTTTGTAAGCAACATTTTAAAAACTGTCCCTCATGCTTCAAAGAAACTAAAAGCCCTTTGGCTTAGCCCCACCAGTTTGAACTGTGTGCATTTATTAGTAATAATACCAATACCTGCAGTGGTTGAAACTTGACTAACACTAATAATTTCCATTGTTACTGTGGTGCCAGGGAGCTGTGATGGTCTTGTATTGGATTTGACACCTGGGAGGAGATCAGCCCCTATCTAAAGGTAGAAGCTGCAGTTGCCCTCCTCCCCATGCATTCTCCTTGCTCTTGTTCCGGGGCTTGCTGCTATGGCCAGGTTTGCACTGTTCACTTACTAGATGACACTTTCCTGTGCTGCTGCTGGAGTAGTGGGTGTGCATTGCCAGCTCACAGCAGGATGGCCAGCTCAGTGCTGTGGTATCCTCTCTTTTCTTTAGATTGTGCTCAAGTTCCCGGGGATGCAAATTTTTGCTTTCAAGGGCATGGTAAGGATAACTCGTACAGATTGGAAGGAAGATTAGGCCCTGTCTGGGACACATGTGCCATGCACTGTGCATTAGCATAGTGACATTTCTATTCCAACATGCTGCCAATGCACAATCAACCCTGATCCAAGGATTATCTTCCCCAAGCCTTTTTGGGTTGCTAAGTCCATGGCATCTCCCTTCAGTGTTGGGTCAGGGTTCCTAATGCACCACATTCCCTGTACTTGAGTTTATAAGCTCCTGAAGGGTGTTTGTGCAAGAGAGGGAGTGAATCAGATTTTTCTTTGGGGCACTGAGCACCTGGAGGCTGTGGCCATCAGTTAATCACGCTGGCTGTAATTAACCAGTGAGTCACCCTGTCCTAGACAGAAGGGCTGCGTTTGTCCCTTTGGACCACAGGCAGTATTTGTTTCACTTCCAGACTAGTGTGTGCTGGCTGGTTTGGAATCAGAACAGGTGCTGGGGAAGGCAGGGCTGCATCTTTTGCTGTATCTGACCAGCCTGGGCTCTTCCCCTTCCTGAAATGGCTGAGGTGAGGATGCTGCAGTTGGCCTGTTGAGAGCTTTGCTGGCAGCTGCGTGCCCGTGGGAAGCACAGCCCTGTGTCCCCTCTGGCCCTTCTTGCCTGGGCTGGCTGCCAGCTGTCCCCAGCAGCGATGGGGCTTGGGGGAATGGGGCAATGCCAGTCCCTCTGAGAAGCACTGCCACCCTCAGTGCTGCCCCTTCGGCTTAAAAATGCCCCCAAACCAAAACAACAACAAAGCCAAAGAACTAAAGAAAAGCTCCTCAAACCCCTTTAAATCCATTCTGAGGCTAAACGATGGCATTTGAACAGTTTTGTTCTGTTTTTTGTGGGGTTTTTTTTCTATGAGTAGCTCTTAACAGTGTGCTCTAAGCAGCAGGGCCAAGCAGAGATGAGATGGGAACAGGTGATTTTCCTGCCCAGCTGGCCTCTGGTGATTCAGCAGGAGGTTCCTCATGTCCCAATATCCCCCTGTTCCATATCCTACTTCCCTTCTCTCCATGTCCCTTTGTCACCATATCCTGCTATCCCCATCACCTCACATCTTCTTATCACTCTCTCCCCATCATGCCCTGCCCCATATCTTCCTGTTCTTGTCCCCACATCCCTCTGTCCCCATCACCCTCTTCCCTTCTTCTGTTGTCCCCATCTTCCATGTGTCCCTATCCTGCTGTCCCCGTCCCCATCTCCTGTATCTTCTTGTGCCCCCTCCCATATCTTCCTCTCCCCATTTCTCCCGTACCTCTTATCCCACATCCTCCTGTCCCCATCTCCCCATACACCCATATCCCCAGCTCCCGTCCCTATATTTCCCTGTATATCCTCCACACCCTCTCGTACCCCTGTCCCCATCCCTCTATCCCCCTGTGCCCGTCTCTTTTTCCAGCTGTCCCTATATTCCCCTGTCCCACTGTCCGTCTATGATGCTGTCCCTATATCCCCACATCCCGCCGTCCCCGTGTCCCTCTATCCCCCTGTCCCTGTATCCCT
>VZTB01012905.1:143956-173858 GCA_013397245.1 Thryothorus ludovicianus | reverse complement strand
TCCCCACACCCCGCGGTCCCCGTGTCCCCCTATCCCGCTGTCCCCATGTCCCTATATCCCCACACCCCGCCGTCCCTCTATCCCTCTATCCCGCTGTCCCCATGTCCCGACACCCCGCGGTCCCCGTGTCCCGGTGGATCCGTCCCTGAGCCGCGGGTCGGGCGCGGCGGCAGCGCCCCCTGGCGGCCCGCGCGGCGCAGCCCGGTGCCGGTCCCCGTGCCGGTTCCGGTCCTAGTCCCCGTGCCGGTTCCGGTGCCGGTGGCTGTGCCGGTGGCTGTGCCGGTGCCGGTAGCGGTCCCGGTTCCGGTGGCGGTCCTGGTGCCGATGCCGGTGGCTGTGCCGGTGGCGGTGCCGGTAGCGGTCCCGGTGGCGGGGGCGCGGAGGAGCCCTGGTGCGGGAGCAGGGAAACACCGAGGATCTGCACGTCTCCTGCGGGACGGGGGTCCCCAGCCCGGAGGCGGAAGAGCGAGTAGAAGGATGCACCTCCAAGCCGGAATGTCACTGCGTGTCCCTAGCCAAGGGCAGCAGGATGAGGAGCAGCAGCTGATGAGGCCGGAGGGAATGTCCCATGTGATGAGAAAGGAAGGTTGAGAAAAGCTGATAACCACTACTCATCAAATAAAGCTTTTTTATAGTAGTTCTTGAAAACATTTCTCTGTGGCTATGCCATCCTAGAGCTGCACATTCATTCAGAATCCCTGCTGTGAAGCCTCTGTATGTGGAGTCTTCCCCTCTTTGGGCAGAGAGCCAAACTCACTGTTGACAACTGGCAGGAGCTAAGCAGGTCAGGCTTAAAAAAGTGAAGGAATAGGTGTGTACAAGTCTGAATAACAACCAGAGCATTGCACAAAAAGGTGCCTTTTGGTGTCTGCTTGGATCACAAATTATCATTCTGACTACAGGCATGTCCAGTGGGCCAAGCACTGCATTGCTATTCGCAAGCACAGGGAAACCTGTTGTCTTGACTGGGACGATTTGTTAGGCCAGACCTGGAGAATACTCTTGTCCTCAGTGACTAAGACACTCTGGAAATACAGTGAAAAACTAAGGAAGCGGGAAAAAAATGAGGCAAAACAAAGTGTCTTTAACCACATGTATCTTTAAAGCTTCAAGCTGGACCCGTTTTCCTGTGTCCTTTTCCTTTGCTGTACAGCCAATCTCCCTTACTGGCTTTCTCAGCTACAAAATTCCTCTATTGGGACAGGGCAGGGGAAAGATCATTGCTGCCTGCTGCACCTCCCCAGGATCATGGGGAAGCCTCGTTCATCCTCCCTGACTGCAGGTGTGTGACATGGTTTGTGACAGCTTATCCAACGGCACAATCCCCAGCACGCTGCTCCAGGAGGTTTGTTGGCACCTCATCTTGGAGCTCGTCTCTTTGGGACATCCAGAGCACGAATAGCTTCACCCCGCTCCCAGTGAGGATTCCCAGTTAATCTCAGTGTGTGCTGGCTATGTCCAAACGCTGGTGTTCAGATATAAGACCAAAAACCAAGCACCAAGGGGAGGAATTCTGCTGTTTGTTACCCAGCTACGTGGCCAACATTCCCATGCAGTGAACACAGAGAAAATAACAGCACAATCCAGCTGCTTAAGAATTTACAGGATAAAGGATTACAGCTGCTTAAACAGACAGAAAGGAGCTAATGTATTTCCTGTGACTGCACATCCTGCCTCAGCCCATATCCCTCCGTTAATTACTCCAGGGGGAGCAGCCTTTCCTTTGCTGCCTTGTCGTGGCTCCCTGCCAGCGGGGATGGGCAGCGACCGGGCTCCTCCAGCCGGGCTCACGGCAGCGACTTTTCCTGGACAGAGCCCACGGGAAACCACAGCCAGCCCCGCGGCCCAGGCCACAGAAACCCGTGTTTGAGCCCGGGGCCAGTGGAGAGGACAGGGGAGGGGACAGCGGAGGGGACACGTCCGTTCTCGGGCAGGCGGCCGGACCCCCCCACCAGATTGGTTTCCCCGCTCTTCTATGAAATACGGCCCGTCATGCGCTTCTATTCTAGTGCCTACGGCCGGCGGGGCCCGCCCCGCCCGTGACGCCATCCGCGCGCGGTGGGGTGCGCCGCTACTCGGGACACCTCGGCCCGGCGGGGCGGCGCCTCTACACGCAGCGTTACGGGCCATGGCTGCCGAGATTCACTCGCGGCCGCAGAGCCGCCGGCCCGTCCTGCTCAGCAAGGTCGAGGGCCACCAGGACGCCGTGAGCGCCGCGCTCCTCATCCCCAAGGAGGACGGCGTCATCACGGCCGGCGAGGACAGGTGACCCGGGGCCCGCTCCCCGCCGGGCAGGGCAGGGCCGGGGCCGCGGGGCTGGGGTGGGAGCCAGGGCAGCGGGGGCTGCTGAGGGAAATCCGGGTGTGCGCCGTGCCTTTGCCATGCCTTTGCAGGGACTCCGTGCCTGCAGCGTAAGGAAATTCGCGGTCCCGGGGAGGAAGGTGCCGTGGGCTGTGAGGCAGGATGGGCTCGGCCCGTGCGGGACGCGGCGCTGACGCTTTCCCCGGCGGGAGAAGCTGCCGTGCTCCGTGCGGAGCCGCCGGGCAGGCACAGCTCGTCCTGTGTGAGCTGCTCCTGCAGAGCCTACGAGCAGAACCAGGAGTGAGGGAATGTTTTTCCCTCGGCCTTCCGCTCTGCTGGCTGAAACGCTTGCAGTGTGTCGCTGCCTCCTCTCGGGAGAGGTGGAGGTGCTCCGGTCGGAATGAGCCCATTCACACGGCTCGGTGTGCGGGTCCCAACCCTGCCTCCCTCTGTCTGGGACTGAGCTGGCAGATCTGGGGGGACAGGGGGGGATGAGCTGGAGCACGGTGCTTTCTGCTTGGAAGGGAAGGTATCGTCAGAGTCTGACCCTGGTTCTCGGCTCTAGCGTAGCCTGTGGCACGTCTGCCACAGAAGCTGGTAATGTCATTGAGCAGTTACCGGGATGAAAGGAAAGTGCAAATGAGGAAGCAGTAGTACAGAGCGTGTGGCCAAGGAGAGTGGTGGAGGGTCTGCAGTGTATAGCAAGAGATGGAGTTTCACCCGTGCTATGTGGAAAGGGACTCTTAACTGTGAAGAGGGATGGGAGATGCTTCTTAACAAACTGTGCCTCCTTACGATAGAACAATGTTAAAAGTACAAAAGTGCATTCTTTGAGGTGTAGCTTGGTGCAGTATAATTTTACTGTTATACTATAAAACTTTTAACACTAAGCTTGCATAACATTTGCATGATTTTTTGTTTGAAAAGCTTGGCCTTGTGAGAAATAGGAGGATATGAGTGCTGAAAATCAGCAGAGCAACTGTGTTGTCTGAACTGTGTTTTCAGGCATTTATATTTAGGTTAGAAAGTGCAAACAGATCAGCTGTCTCGTTGGTTTGTGTCATCCCTTCCTATGGAGATGGCTTTGTGCAGTTGGATAACACTACAAAGCTGGGTGGGAATGGGCAGCTTCCTTTCCTTCCAGTCACTTAGTGTCATTGTTTGTGTTCAGTTTGCTTTGATGGGCTTCCTGAAGGAGAGAAGAGGAAAGAGTGATTTTTAAAACTTTATATCAGCGTTTAACCTTCACAGAGTTTCATGGTAGAGGCTTGCAGAGGCTTGCCTGTGGCAGCCAGTGCCAGCTTTTAGACTCCAGGTCTAATGCCGAAGGTTAAGCAGTCTGCATGCTTAGACTGCTGATAAGAGCCAAGGATGGAGCTGCATCTTTACCTGGGCAAGTTTTGGTGTCAGATACAGGCTTGTGCAAGGAGAGGAGAGGCCACCGCCCACCTTTGATGTGTGTAATTTCCAATTACACACTGTGGACTCGTGGTTGAATTTGTGTCACCTGCCTTACTGTGAGAAATTACTTAAATCTTTAAACCTTCAGAAACCGTTGCACCGTAGTACCTCTAATCTGGGATGCCTCCTACAGTACATCAAAGCTCTCACCTACAGTGCAGCATGTTGTCAAACAGTGCTCCCCTGTTTGCTCACTCCAAGCGGGGTGTAGGTGTTAATACTGCGTAACTGATTATGCTACTGGCAGGGAAGTGCAGAGTACAAGGAGCAAAAGAGCTGCTGTGTGTAGTAAGAGCAGGGCTAAAGTATTTTTTATTACCTCTTAATGCAGCTAAGGCTGTCAAGTATTTCATAAAGATCAGTTGGAGGAATGTGTTTACAAGTTGGGTAGTGAGGAAAACATTGGTGCATCAACATTCTCTGGGAATGTTGTAGATTATTCTCTCCTTAGAACTACTTGTAGTTCTTTCTGTTTTAAATTATATTTCCTAGAATGAAAAGTAATAATTTTATTTTTTCAGAGGATACCAAAAAAATTTGTAGTATATCTGTGAGTGCCAACAAAATTCTGCGATTTTTTTTTTTAAAGCTTTAAAGATGAAAAAAGAAACAAAAGTACCTGCAGGAAACAAAGAGTTAATTTTCCCAATTGGATTTTTCTGCAGGACACTTGCCATCTGTGAAGCTTTCTCAGAACTTATCTAGAAAGGATGATTAACTCTGTGTTCCTGTTGGCATCTTGTCTGGCCCTGGCTGTAAGACAATGTTGGGAATTGTTGCAGTGTCCCTCAGCAGACAAACAGCTCAGGCAGAGGAGTGTTTCCCAGCTGCAGCTGGGAATGCTGAGGGATGATGAGCTGTGTACAAGACCCTAAATGCAAGATGAAAGTAATGTATTTACTGCAGGCTAACAGCTCTGGATCACTGGCACATTGCAGTGTTGGTGTTTGGTGACCATCAGTAGCTGCTTAAAGCACTTTGGGGTTTTTTTGCTTATGAAGCTTAAATATTGGCCAAAACATGATTTAGTTTTAGCAGAAATTTGATAAAAACTGTCAGCTACGTCTTTGAGCTTCCTTTGCACTGTGATTAAACCAGATTCCTAATGCTGTTTTGGGAACAGGGTCGATAGCAGTATAAATATTTTTGATTTAGTTGAATCAAGCTTAAGGAGAAGTGAGTGGTAGCCAGCTCTTCTCAGGTACTAAGCACAGGATGAATTGTCCATAAAATAAAGACCAAGTTTTGAGGAAAGTGCTAAAGACTCTGAGGCAGTTGTCATAATAGAGCAGTTGAGTGGTTGAAGGAGATTGTGAGAGCAGCATTACAGGAGGACTTCTCTAGTTCTTTAAGAACTAGTATTTCACAAATTAATTTGTCTTGACATAAGGAGATGCATCACAAAAACAGGTCTGTAGGAGAGAGAATCAGAGAGAAGTGGCATTTTGGCACAGGTCACTTGCTGACTGCTGTGAAACTATCTCTTCAAATTTTGCTCAGTCAGAGCTTTATATAATTAGATATAAAACTGTCTGACAGCTTATCTTTGCAAGCAAGAGGCAAGCAGAGACTAAATCTTACTTAAACCAAAATAAGAAGCTTTCAGAAGTTAATTTTGCTAACTCTTGCAGCTGTTTGCTTAGGCTCTTGATTTCACTGCAGGACTGTGTTGATGATCAACACAGAAGTTATACTCTCATTAAATAATTTCTGAGTAAAAAATGAATATTTGCTTTCTTTAGTTCAGTACAATTAAGCACAATACTGAGAGGAAGCTAAGTCTGCTTTTGAAAAATCAGCAATGCATGATTTTGATCACCATGATAACTTGCCATGTAATTTTTTAAAATAAAAAAAATGATTAAATGCCTTTGCCTAGAAGGGAAAAAGTTGAATTAGTAAGGGTGGAAATCATCATCTGAGATGTTCAGAACAGTTTGAGTATGATGCAGCTGCTTTAAAAAGCTGATAAAGGTTAGCATGGGTGCTAACTTGTGCTATTAAGTTGGCATCATTCGAATGACTTGAAAACATTGTTTTTCCCATATTCCATATTACCAAGAAATAACAAAAAGTGATGATTTACTGACTTAAGGCAGGCTGTTGATTATTGTAAAGAGGAAGTGATAGCTTTTAAGAGACAGCCTTAATGCAAAATATTTAGTGGACTGGACTAATGTACATATGTGTCTAAACTGGTAAAAAAGTAACTTGATTTAAAAGCTGAAAATCAATGTTTTGGGGCAGCGTATGCTCAGCTGTATTGTTTTCAAGTTTTCAAAAAATAGTACATTTAGGGCATTGTCTGCTTTATTTTTGAGTGATCTTTTAAAGAAAAGCCTTTAAGTGGATTGCAAAATAACAATGCTACTGTTGTATCTTGAGCAGTAAAAGTTCTGGGTGTGGTGCAAGACACTGGTCCCCTCCTGTGCTCTTTTTTTTAAATTCTTTACTGTTGATCCTACATGATGTCTAACTAATCATTGCCCTAGTTTGCTCTGCCAAAAATAAAAAGTTTCTGTAGTTTGAATTTGGCTTATATCACCCAGAGCCAAGAAGGAGGTAAAGGGATGGAATTTGTAGCAATTTCTGAGGTGAGCTGAAATAGTATTTTCGTTTCATACTTACTGAAACTCCATGTATAAACAGTTTTGAAGAAAACTTTTCCAAACCCAAGGGTGCCTATTCTTAGTGCGAATATTCTTGTTATGTTAGAGCAGTATTTGAGTACTGTTATTTTTGTTGTCGTTCCTCTATTGTATTTGAGTTGCACAAAAGCTAAGGGGAGTGGAGCTGACCCATAAGTAATGAAGGGTTTACATGCAAGGGATGATGCACTAACAGCTGGCTTCTCCCTGCTCTTCCCATGGCACAGGACAATCCGAGTGTGGCTGAAGAGAGACAGTGGGCAGTACTGGCCCAGCATCTATCACACCATGGCATGTAAGTACAGTATGGATGTGTAAGTGGTGGCCAGGCATAGCATGGGTTTTGTACCTGTGCTGTGTGTAGGAATACCTCCTTCTCATTTCCCCAAGGGCTGGATTCCCTCAATGATCTTGATTTTGGGAGCTTTGCAGCAAATCTAGCTCAGACTTTGATTTAAAACTATCTGCATGGTGGGCACGGTCTATGCAGTGTTCTGTCAGAACTACATCCTTCACCGGGGTAAAGGATGCATTGTGGATCTGCAGCTGGAGGTGCCTCCAATGATGACAAATAACTTGTCAGCCAATTAAGTGAGCCATTCTAACTGCTAGCTGAAAGTTGAGACAGAAGAATACTCTCAGCTTTTCAAGGTGTGCCTTTTTCAGGGCTGCATTTGAGATAATTTTAGTGCGCTCAAGTTCTTAAGTGTAACCAGCTGTTATTAGCTCAGTGTTCAGCCTGTGTAAAATTCCTCTTCTGAGTTACACCTTGTGGCAGGAAGTCATGTTTGCATTTGGTTCCTGTTGGTATATCTGAAAAATGGTAGTCATGTTCCTCAGCTTCACACATGGGAATTGAACTGGCTTTCCAAGGGATGTTAGCTGTGCAGACTAGTTTCTATCAAACTACTTAAACAGCTTTTGTCCTGAGTGAAAGAACTGACTTTTGTTAAGTCATATGTATCCTAATACCTTTATTTTAATACTGTAATATACTTGCTTTTCTTGACAGCACCATGTTCTGCCATGGCTTATCATCATGACAGCAGACGGATATTTGTTGGCCAGGATAATGGAGCTATCATGGTAAGTTGTTGTGACTTTTCTTCTGAATGTAGGTTAGAATTGCTCAAATTGTCCATGTGTTGCTGGCAGCTGATAGTCTGTTTTCTTTCCATTCATTGTGGAATGCAGCTACTGCTAAATGGCTGAGCTTCTTGGCAGTTCAGCTGAGATGTATGTGGGAGGAGTGCAAAGCAAAGGTTCTTCTGGCTAGATGTGAGCCAGGTGGCCTCCAGAAGCCCTTGTGCCATTAGTGCAGCAGTGGACCCAAACAATTCCACTTTGCCAAGGAGTTGTTTTGAGGGAAATGAGTACAGTAAGCTGGGCAGAGTGCCATGGCTGACAGGGGTTGTGAACTACAGTTAGTTTGCCCCTGGCCAGGAGTATGGATCTGTCTGTATCCTGCCTTGCAAACATCTCTGGATTTGCTTGCTGCAGATCTCCTTACGATGTAGAAATTTCAACACTAGCTCTGAAATTACAAGAGGCTGGATTAATCTCTTTTCATACTGGGAATTCTTTCTTCTCTCTTTCTCTACTCTTGCTGTAATTGCTGTCCCTGTCTTGGAGAGCATACACTTGGCAGAACAGAAACTGGGTTTTATTCTTCCCTCCCTTGGTAAAGGAAGAGAATCTTGTGACTCTCAGATGCTTTAATGGTTGCCTTTCTCTATGAAAATAAGGTCAAAATAATAACTGCCCCATAAGGAGCTAGGGTACTGCATGAGTGTCACAAAGAGTGATTCTACAGATAGCTGCTATGAATAGCCTACAAAGAACTGCATAGAATTCTAGTGCTAACTGCTGGAAGTTTCAAGTTGAGACTCCTAAAATTTCCTGAAGCCTGATGGATCAAATAGAGAACAGCGTCAATTAAACCTGTCTGTTGTGAAGTCACAAACATGCAAATCCTAAGTACTACTAGATACAGTTTTGTTTACTCCTGCTAGGGACAAATGAGATCTTGTTTCTTCCTATAATCTCATTTCAGCAAACTCAATTCTGAAAGGATGCTTTCAGGATGTTGAAAATTCAGTTCACTTAAAACCAGAATTGGCAGTTGATATTTCAGTGTGCTTTGCTCCAGCCTCAGAAGCTGCCTGTTTTTTGTGGGGTATACTGCTGCTATGCAAATTTTGGTCTGTGAGGTTGCTGCTCCTTTTTGGGTATCAATGTTGCTTATGCCACTCTGGTATCTGCTAACAATTTCACTTTGCTTTTAGGAGTTTCATATTTCTGAGGACTTTAATAAGATGAACTTTGTGAAGACCTATCCAGGTAAAGTGTTAACCACTATCTATGCTACTATTTGTGCAAAGGGAAGGTATCTACAATGCTTGGGAAACTGGACACAGTCACAGATTAATCAAATCTAGATATGTTTAACTCTGACTGACCTTATAGTTGTCACTTAGTTGGGGTATAACTGGCATAAGAAAAATATTCTGTCAGACAGCTGAGTCCAAGTTGTTGTCATTATCATTAAGTTCACTACATCATTAGCCTGCCAGGTGTAATGAGCTAGAACTAGTGAGCTCAGATTTTGCTTTTCAGGTGGAGTAGTTGTACTATATGAGTTTTGGTGTAAGGGCTTTCTAAAGGTGCATTTTGGTATTTGCAATTTCTGTCCTTCTTGTAATCGATGGGCTTGGCTACTCCGATCTCAAGGTAGGAGTCCTTACCTTCTCTGGCATCCTAGGAGCTGAAAAAGAGTTTATTTTTCAATATATGGTAAAGAGGGTTTGTGGAATTATATTTATAGAGATATTAATTTCAGCAGTTGTCTACACATCCTTCAGAGAAATACAAAACTCAATTGTTGGTTAACATTGGAATATTAACGTGAAAGGCCTGAAGGAAGCTCTTAAAGACTGCAGATTATGTAGCAAAACAAAGTGCAGTTTGTCTTGTGACTCCCTGACACTCATAGAAGCAATGTTCTGCTTGGAGAAAAAGACCTTGTTCTTAAAGCAACAAAACCTCCCTTTATCCTAAGGGGGATGATTTGACAATTCAGTCGAGGGAAGTACTTGCATCTTGGGAGGCAGGAGAGGCTTCTTTCTAAAGCATGTATAACTTCTTGCTTAGTGGCAGCATTCTCAGCAAAACGTGGTGGGGTTTGGTTGCTGTCACAGGAAGCAGTTTGAATGCCATGGTGTTCAGAATTATGCCCCAGAAGTCCTGAACTAACTAGAGGAAGCTGAGGTTTTGCCTGTTCCTTACCCTTGGTATCTGGGCTGAACTCAGCTTCTCTCTCTCTGGGAAAAGGACTTACATCAGCTGAGTGATGGGTTTGGTTCACTGGAGCTATTCAGAAGGCAAATCTTAAAAAGAACTATAGGAACGTTTTCATTCAGCCTAGATGCAAGTATAATATAATGGTAAAAGATCTCCCTGGGGCATTGCCTGGATATCATCTTCAGCCTCTGTCTGTGTGAATTAGAATGAAGCACACAGCACTTTGATTTTTGGGGAAAAATAACCGGAATCTTTTTCTTCTTGCAGCTCACCAAAATCGAGTGTCTGCTATTACTTTCTGCCTGGCATCAGAGTGGCTTATCAGCACAGGTCATGACAAGTGTATCAGCTGGATGTGCACCAGGAGTGGGAGCATGCTGGGGAGACATTACTTCACCTCTTGGGCTTCCTGTCTACAGTATCCTTTAAAAAATGATTGCTACCCTGAAGCTGGAAGAGTTCTTTGTTCCTTTACCTCAATTTGTTCCCAACTTTTCATATATGAGAACTAAAGTGACATCTCTTACAACCCTTATTCTCATGAGACGTTTAATACCTTTGTTTCTGTTAGTGGTTTATTAGATAGCAGAAGAGACCTTGACTAGTTCCTAATTTTTAGGTGTCTGTCTGTAGCCTCTTGTGGCAGTGACTGTATCTATAGCCTGGCCTATAGACTTCCTGGGCAAGTCACTTTGTTCAACAGATGCCAGTGTGCCTTGGAGTCCTTCTAGAGCATAAAACATCATGAAAAACCTTTGGACAGCCTAGTTTTTCTGTCTTTACTCAAGTTAATCTTTTCTATCTTTAAGCTACCAGGTACACTGAAACTTTATTCACCAATAGTAATTTGTTTGTGTACAATTTGCTTTCTGTGAACTACATGTAACTGCAGCATTTGCAGCTTAGACACTCTGGTTGTCTGTGCAGCTCTAAGTACTTCAGGGCATTCTTTACCCTACCTAAAAGACTTACAAACCCAGTAGCTTGGAAGGTAGTTCACATATCAAAGCTTTTGAAAGCAAGGTAAATACTTGAAATTCTAAAACTATTTTTTAGCACTTGTTAATGGCAGCAATTTAGGTGTGGTCTGACAGTAATTGAAGGTATTGGTTGCCGTATGAGGTTTAATGGCAATAATGTTTTAGAAGTAGCAAGATTCAAAAGCTGAAACAGATCAACAACATCTCTTAAAAACATGAAGCCCTCTCTAGAGTGGCTGTACACCTGTGTCCTGGTAAGATACTGGGAGGAAAACTCAATTGCCAGCTGCATGTCTGGCCTTCTGAGGTCTCCCATCTGTGCAGACCCTGCCTTACTGACTGAAGAACTGTCAGGTTTGTACTGTTGTATTGCTGCTCTTTATTTTAGAGTCCAGGGGAGTTGTGTCCCACAAAACATTCCATGTGCAGCTCACCTCAGCTGAATGCAGCACAGAATAGGTTAAAGCTGATGTGTGTGTTGGAGACCAGCTCACAGCAGTCTGAGCCTCACAGAATTCAGTGGCTTCTATAGCTAATGCTATTGCAAATAATGGCACAGTTTATTATTAAAATGGAGAAAAGAATATGACCTTTTATATCAATATAAAAATAAATTTCTACTGAAGAACTTGACATTTGAAAATCCATTGTAATTGATCTGGCTTTGGATTTGTGTTTGGAAGAACCAGCTTGCTGGTGTGTGTCCTAGGTGCTTGGCCTCCCTATCAGGAAGTTCCTTGGAGGTTATTTGTTAATGATCCTATGTGTAAGCTTCTGATAAACACAGCAGAGTGCCTATTCTTCACTGGATTAGTAGCAAGCCTGAACTTCCAAGATGAAGAAAGGATCACGTGTTCAGGGAGTTAGAGGATTTGTTGAAAACAAATAGTTTATCTCAAGATCCTGAAGGCTTAAGAGATTTTGGAATGTCATCAGATGGCAAACCTTTGCATTTTCACTTGCGGTGGTGGGCTTTTTGGTAGACAATCTATTTTAAGTTAGCCTTTTCTGTTGGATACCAGAGGCTACTTTTCTAGCTGCTGCTTGTGTTTCTGTGTGGTTCAAGGAGGACACCTAAGTTTATACACAGCTCTTGAGTTATGTGGTGTCAGCTGCATGGGTGTTTCATAGCTCTTGCTTATATTCTGAATAACAAAAGTCTTCTAAAAGCAGCAGATTATCTAGTTCCATTGGCTTGCCATGCTATGGTTTCTGGAGTTCTCATAGTTGCATCATGGCAAAAACTGAGTATCAGAACTGTTATGAGGTGTAATGCTTTTGCCCAATGTGCCACCTTGTTAACAGATCCCAAGTTAGGATGTTAGCTTTTATCTCAGTGTAAACTGACAGAATGCTTTCTGAAATTAGTTCAGTTTTCAATACCACACTCAAGGACCTGCATTGGTAAACTGGGAAGTCCAGGGAACAGGACATGAAATGAGACAGTCTCACCTTGGCAGCAGCTAGAATATTGGGAGTGCACTTCCACTGTAAGGTGAACTCACTGTGGAGGGTCAGCATCCTTGTATCTTGGTTTTCCTCTCTTGGGGATATCATCTACTAACATTCTAGAAAACAAAGGGTTTATTGGAGAAGATACTGAATGCTGCCCAGTGTCCAGTGAGGTGCACCTAATGGTTGCAGAGAGCTCTGCACTGCAACAAGTAGCCTGATGAGTTTTGGCATCTTGTAGGGAAGCATGGATGTGTTCTGTAAATATCTGCTAGAAATGGCCTGAAGCTACTTGGCTTGCCTTAAACATGGCATGGATTATCTCATGGCTTTCTCCAGTGGATTTCTAAAACTCTTATTTTGTATACAGTTTTACTTGCATCTGTAGGGAAGTGTGATGAGAAGGAAGGAATCAAAAATGTTTATTACGGTCTCCAACCACTTTAAAAGTAATTTTGTGAATATTTATCTGGTGTATTAAAATGTTCTTTTCCAATTTTTTTAGACTCTATACCCAGCTGTTTCCGTCATGTAAAATACTCTTTGAACAAATGAAACTTCTCTTTGACTGGTGTTCAGATATGATCATGAAACTCAGCATGCATTTGTTGGTGATTATTCTGGACAGATCACTCTTCTGAAGCTTGAGCAGAGTACCTGCTCAGTTATCACAACCCTCAAAGGGCATGAAGGTAAAGTAACTCTTTGTCTTAAAGCCACTTGTTCTAGATACCTCTACCTAGATACCCAAAGGTACCTCTTTGTAAGTTGGGGTGAGATGTTCAGTTGCATATCTGCCTCTTAAGGGTAGATACTGGATGGGAAACCAGTCCAGGGCAGTGGTTATCATAAGCTGTTGGAAGCTGTACTTGACTTCCTGTTAAAGAACAAACACATTCTTGCTGAAGGGAAATCATAGCCTTACAAGTACCTACAGGTATTTTTATTATAGATGAAAGATAAAAGTAAATATGCATTCAGTTAAACACAAGTTATCCACTAGATGGCCACCTTAAAAAGCTTTAGTGTCCTTAGCATTGGACAAACTGCTTAGTCTAAAGCAAATGTCTCATCCTCTACAGTACAGCTGAAGTCCTTATATCAAATGGAGAATCAAGTGGTCCATACCATGATACAGAGCCACTGCCTGCTGCAGGGAGTAAGGCAAGAATGCAAACTACAGAATAATGTGTAACTTAATATGCTGAGAAAAATAAACAAGACAGTGCCTTTTCCCATGTGGTACTGGCAGCTTTCCAATCAGCTGACAGTTTGCATGTGGGTAGGGATGAACTACAGGGTCATGAGTCTCTGACCCATTGGAAAAGGCTGCCTTGTTTAACAGCTGGAAGTACAGAATAGGCTTTGTTAAAGCTGGGTAGACTCCTGATCTACAGATGACTGTAGAATGATACAGCTGGTTTTGAATGCAGGAGGCAAGTTGAAATTTTCAAGTGATGAATGTCTCTTCTGCTTTCAAGGAGAATTTCAGATTGTTTCTGTTTAGAGCAAAATAATTCTCTTGGCCCTAGAGACTCCATTGCCACTCTATACTTTTTCACTGGTCTGTGTTTAAATGCAACTTCTTGGTAGATGTTACAGTTTGCCTGAAAGCAGTATGTCTCTCCTTTCTTGTAGAGAGTGTTCTGTCTCTTGAGGTGTGATGGGCTTCCAAGCACCAACTTCAGCAGTGCTGTCCACACAGCAGCCAACTTTGGCTCATCATTTCCATATGGGGATTGTAATCCTTAAAACAAGAATTGAGCTAGCATAAAAGATGATTTTGGGGGCAGAAACAGATTTTTCTTCAACTGGTATCATACTAGTTATTTCATCTTTTTTCTTTTTTTTTTTTTTTTAAGCAAATCAGATTACGTATAACCTTATTTTTTACACCATATTTGTGTAATATTCTCAAGGTCTAGTAACTCTGAACTTAAATGGCATCTAATTCTTTGAGTGCAGTTATTTTTGACAGACTTCAATAAACTGATTTCATCTTGTTTGCTTTCTAGCTCTTGCTCAGTGTTACTTCATAAGCAAGCAGTGTTTGCTTTGCATTTAAATGGCTTCAGAGTTTGTTCTTAACTTCCAGAATTCACCATGTATAACAGCCTGCTCTGTGTAATGCTGAGATAATACTCAAAGTTAATGCCTTTTTGGTGCACATGCTATTCCCAAATGGTCAGTCTGAAAACAGCATAGCCCTAAAGGAAGCAAAAAACTCCCAAAACTCTTGCTTCAGAACATTGGAAAGAACTGATTTGGGCTCTAATAACCCTTCATCATCTTGGTGTTGGACTAACAAGGCTTTTGATGACAACTGAGCAATGGAAAGATTCTTTAAAGGGAAGGATCTCTGCAGTGCAACTTCACAACTATAGCTGGCATGAGTAACAAAATTACTCCTTTATTCTCCTGGCTATGTTACCATGGTATGGGTTTAGTATAAGGCTGCTACTGTCAGATGACTCATTTCTTTCTACCCCTAATTCACAGTCACACTGGGCCTTCTGAAATATCGTTTTGTAATTTACTGTATAGTGGCAGATTTGCTAACAGCAATGAAGTCCTCATTCAATCTGAAATTCTCCTTGAAAGCAGAAGAGACATTCATCACTTGAAAATTTCAACTTGCCTCCTGCATTCAAAACCAGCTGTATCATTCTACAGTCATCTGTAGATCAGGAGTCTACCCAGCTTTAACAAACTGTTTTAAGATTATAAATGGTTATGTGAGGGAGTTGCTTTACCTGAGAACACTGTGAGCTGTGCTGCAACTACTGTGTTATAGATACTGGTTTCTGCTTGGCAAGTGTTAGTACTTCTATCTTCCAAAGCTCACACAGCAGCCTGGCAACTCTTAAAATCACCTGCCTAAGTACAAGGGGCAGAACTCAGAGTTTCTGGCTCATGCTGTATCTGTCTTCTTGGGGACATCTGTTGTATTGTCCAGTATTCCTTGCCTCTCTGTCAGGACTGCACTTTGCTATTGGGTGCTTCCTTTGCCTTAAGGTTTTCTATGTTACTGGAGTAAGGCAGCACCTCAGGTTTCACTTCAGTGCTTCAGGAGGGCATCACTGTGTTGGGGAGCCAGTCCCTTACATCTAACTGCAGAATGTTCTTTCCTAGGGAGTATTACTTCCCTGTGGTGGGATCCTGTGCAGCGGCTGCTCTTCTCAGGTGCCTCTGACCACAGCATTATCATGTGGGATATTGGTGGAAGGAAGGGGCGAACGCTGCTGCTCCAGGGACATCAGTATGTAATGGAGTCTTTTATTTCTCATACTTGTCCTGTAATGAACACACAGTCCCAGGAAGACTAAATAGCATGGCTATAGAAAGATATATGAATCATTGTGAATAATGGAGAAAATTACTCTTTGCAGAACTCTAAGTACTTTGAAGGAGAGAAGAAGGATAATCAGTACTAGGAAAGCTTTACTAATAAATCTTTTTTCTTGTTCTTGTTTAATACATTCTTATTACCATGGTTTAGAAGTAACACCGAAGTAGTTTATAGAAAGAGGTGGATAAAATCCTAAATCACCTAGTTTGGCCTTTATGTAAAAATTACATGTGCCTGTATTGTAAATACTGCACTGAGTTACCTGTGAGAGAAGGGCTAGCACGTTCATGTACACATATAAAATAAGCTTCAATATGTTCCTGTTCTCTCTGTCTGTCAGTGAGTTGATAACTGATTGGCTAAATTACAGGGATAGTCTATCAACTTCAGAAAGTGTCATGTCTCCCCTCTTCTGAAGTTGAGGTAGTTGTCTGTAACAACTCCTAACTTTTAGAGACCCAACACTAGCTGCCATTTTTAAATGCAGGGTTCTAATTCAGTCTGAGAGACAGTTCACTACTGAAGATATATTCTACTTAGAAATGCACTGGTAGTAGTGATCTAATTTATATTTAAATATATATAGTGTGTTCTCCTCGTGTCTAATTCCATAGATGCCTCCATCCACCTTTGATCAAGACTGATAGCCTTAGCCCTAGAACTCTTGTTAAATCTTGAGGATTTAGTTTTATGGTTAAAGAATTAACAATAGAATTTTGGTTACAAAAAAGTAACTGAAGTCAGTGACTGGAGGACTTTATACTGCTGTTACTGCTGCCTCATGTGCCCTGGTGAAGACTTGTAACAGTTAGGTTCTCTTCATCTTGAATGGGAAAGTAAGTTCTTTTGAGAAGCAGAATGACTTTTTAATTGAATTTGGACATTGCAAAGCTGTTTGATACTACTCACATTCTTTGTTTAATTTCTTAGGGTAGAATTTTGTTTTGCCATGACTTTCTATAGGATTAAATTGTCTTATTGGTGAATGCACACTTTGCTTTGCAGCTACAACCTGACTTACTATGATGTATTAGCAAAAGTGAAACTCTGTCTGCTGCTTAGTTGCATCTTGAAACAAATATTTATTTTTTCAGTTGTCTCTCTTTTGACAAGTGTCTCTCCTTGCCAACACAGAAGAGTATTTGCTAATGCACTCTGAGCCAGTTGACACTCAGTTCACCATCAGGGCTTCCTGCCAGCAAATATTAACATGGAACTGTACCTCTGGTATTCTGGTCAGGCCTGTAAAAAAAGTCTGAGCAACATCCTGATGCTGGGGTAGTGCTCAGGTGACAGCATCTGTTCACTCATCCTCAGAGCTCTACTCAGTGGACTTAGCAAACTGGAAGTGAGTTTTGGGCTTCCTCAGTAGCTTTATTTACAAGTATAAATCAGGGTTTGCTGGGAAACCAAGCCTTGTTTAAATACCTGTGGGTAAATATTGTGTGCTTTGTTCACAGTGACAAGGTGCAGGCTATCTGCTACCTCCAGCTGACACGGCAGCTGGTGTCTTGTTCAGCTGATGGGGGAATTGCTGTTTGGAACATGGATATCAGCCGAGAAGAGGTAAGCTCATGTCATAGGTCAAAGATTTTTTTTTTTTCCCTTTTCAGAGACTAATGTGTCTTTCCTTAGTCAGTTCTGCAGGCTGCTTTCCTCACGTTGTCTGACACTTTAAAGCTGAATGATATTATTGATACCTGTTCTGTTCTAGTGGCTGTTCATGCTGCATTATAATAAATGGGTTCCCAGGACAGAAAAAGTGCAGGATGGGCTTGAGACTGCTTAGAGTTTTATTTCAAAGAGACAACAGGTTCACTGGAATGGCTGTGGCTTTTGCTTCTGGAACAATCTAAAGCGGTCAAACTCTTGCAGTAAAGGAACCAATGGACTGTACTTTCAGTAGTCTTGAAATAAGTTCTCAGCCTGTGTCAGAGCAGGTAAAGAAGTGAGACACAGATTTTGAGACGCAGTTCAGAAGGCAGAGGTTCAGTTCCCCAGGCAACATCTTTTTTTAAAGATCTCAGTACACAGAAGTTGGCCTGACCATACACTTTCTTTCTGCATCAGTTCATATCCATGGAGGTGCAACTGAGAATGCTCTTGTTTTCTTACTGTCAGCAATGTAAGTGAATTGAAAATAAAAACCACTTTGTTGTTACAGCTTTCCTCCTGCCAAGTTTCAGGGAGACTTCCTCATGAAATGTATAAAGTTGTATAGAATACACATGTTCAAATTCAAGTCTATATACTAAAAATACTGTGCCTCTCTATCTCTTACAGGGATGTTCAATTAAAGTATCTGAGAGAGCTGAAATGTGTAAAAGCTCTATTTTCATTTGGCATAGTCCATTTATGGCAGGAAAAGTGTGTGAGTGGGAGAAGGGATGCTTAATGAAGATGTGGGTAGGATGGAAAATGCAAATGAGTTCCTAATTATTTCAGACTGCAATCTCATGAAAGTAGGAAAGATAATTACTCACAGAATCTACTTCTGGACACCCCCTTTCTTAGAGGGGATTACTGCCTCATAGCTTCTACAGTTTGGACCACCCTGGTCCTTAGAAGCCATCCAGACAACCAGAGCAGCAGTCTTTGAATGCCTGCAGCAGGTTTAGTAGCTTAGATGTTTGAGTTTTCTTATTAAGGCAGTAACATAACCTATTCCATAGGCTTAAAAAGTGTAGGAGGTGTGTAGGTAACCAATAACTGTATTCTTGGGTTTGGGGTTTTTGTGCTAAATTTTCTTTGCACTATGCTCTAGGCAATTTATTGTTGTAATATTCAGAACTGACCTAAGGCATCTTTCCAAGTAAGGCTTTACTTTGGGTTCTTAAAACAAACTTCCTTTACTGTTGTATGAGAGGAGACAATTCTGACTGCTTATATCTCCTGCTCTTTTGTAGGCTCCTCAATGGCTAGAAAGTGATTCCTGTCAGAAATGTGAACAACCTTTCTTCTGGAACATAAAGCAAATGTGGGACACAAAGACGATAGGGTTGAGACAGGTGAGATGGCTGCTTTCAGTGCTTAGCTGTACTTGAGCCAAATGTAAACAGAAGACCACTAATGCTGGTAGATCTTTTCAACTTTTTGCTGCTTTCAAGTGAGGCATATTGAGAACTTACAGCTTCTAGGCACTGCTAAGACATTTCCAAATTCTATAGAAGTGTTGCATCAAACTTCTGTCACAGGTGAAAGCAGGCTGTGCTAGGAGTGCTCTGTTGGATTTCTCTGAATGTTCCCATGCTTTGGAACCATGGACAATCCTCAAGTGTTGTGTAAAATGACAAACAGTGCCCCATAACTGAGCATGTTGATGGTCACTCCAGTGAAACACTAATGGCCCTGTTCTTACTGCACCAGAATGTGAAAGCTTTCCAGGTAGTTTTCTTTAAGAAGGAACTGGACAGGCACCAAGACATTCACCTGTTTCTGGCTTCTTTAGACTGTTTTTAACTGGGTTGATTGTTCAACCCTCTTTTTCCCTTTCTCCCAGAAGGAGCTTGCAGGAGAAGAGGATATACACAGAGAGCATGGAGATAAATCTGCTAATGATCCAAGTAACTGTTCAGCACTCCAGAGACATTGGTCTTTGGTTGAAGAAGCAGAGCATTTCCTAACAGGTTGCTTTCTAACAGGTCACAAAACAGAAGTTTTGATGTTTTTGTTCAGTGGACACTTGGTATGGTGGTCAAGTGACACAGGTCCAGGATTTATTTGTTTATTTTCTTCTTCCTCCATGAAGCATCATTGCAGAAAATGTGGGCAAGCAGTGTGTGGCAAGTGCAGCACCAAACGGTCGAGCTACCCAATCATGGGATTTGAGTTCCAGGTCCGTGTCTGCGACTCCTGTTTTGAGTCAATCAAGGATGAAGAGTGAGTATTAGGGAGTAATAAACTGTAGTAACACTGCTGGTGTGCAGAAACCCTCCACATCCACACACAATGCTACAGAGCACACTGAGCTGACTCTGCTATTAGGCCTTGGGGACTGCAAGCACTGTGATGGCAGAGATCCCTCATCTGCCTCTGTAAGCACATTTGGATCAGATCTGGAATTAAAACATTTTTGTCCTTTTTAGGTCTTCTTTTCCAGGAGCCCAGATCTAGACTTGAGATATATTTATCTCAACATTACAGTTTAGTTAAACGCTATTGATTGCACTTACCATTGTTAAGTAGGTGCCAGACAATGCATTTCAGCTGCCAGGATGTGTATGCATTAGTTCATGCACGCTTTCTAAAAACTTTGGGAATATTCTTTAGAGCTCAATATTATTTTACCCATGCAAACAAAGCAGGTTAAACATCATTTGCTGTCTCATTAATCTTGTCTTAGAAATGAAGGAACCCCTTTTCTCTTGATATGAACAGAGTAATCAGATGTGAAAATTTTGGGATTGTTTGAGGTTTTTTGTTGTGTTGAGTTTTTCATTGTTGGGGCTTTTTGTTTTCTTGTGTTTAGGTTTTTTTTGAAAAGTGGGATGCTGTGCCTTAGTTGGCTTCTGTAGCCAGAAGGGGAAAAATGTAGCTGAGCCTGACTTTGTTAATCAGGAGTAGAAGTATTTGCTAATTCAGTGTCCTAGTTCTGCCCTAGCATTATTAAGTCATGCTGCAGAAGGCCAGGAAATGTCACACCTGTACAAGTCTACAAGCAGCGCCTTAGCATGACTTGGTAATTTAATTCTGTCCCCTTTAATATGGCACTGCAGCTCTTGGAATAGATTTATTAGTACTTGAGCAACTTAATTTTCTTTTATTTTGCACTGCTGTAATGATGCCACAAAGCTTCATCTGATGGCTGGCTTTCATTTCAATTGTTCTTGTGCAGCCGTACTTCCTTGGCAACCTTTCATGAAGGAAAACACAACATTTCACACATGTCCATGGACATCTCCAGAGGGCTCATGGTGACCTGTGGGAGCGATCGGATTGTGAAGGTATTGCTGCATCTCTTTCCTGCATTTCTGAGCTATTTAATAGAGTTCATTCTTGTACATTCTTTCTTTCTTTCTTTCTGACCACTATTGCTACAAGCTATCTATTATGGGAAGAAGGAGTTGTATTTGCTGGGCTGTTCTCCTGCAGCTGAATGAGGAAATGACTTGTAACTCCACTGCATGGAGTGCAGCTGTTGGATCTGTTACTGTTGTGTCTCTGAACAAACACAGCAGGCGTGGGCAGCAGCCTTAAAGACACAGAGCAGAGAAAATGTGCAGGTTCCTTTGCTCTGAGCTCCATGGCTTGGGGCATGGCCACTGAGCCCTTGTTATGAGACAGTGACATGGAGCTCAGGCTGACAGGGAATCTTCCCATGCCTGAACCCTACATTCACCATGTGTGTCAGAACTGCCACTGTGCCACCCTGTCCTTGTTTTGCTCCAAGCACATTTGTGACAAACTGCATAGCACTTCTTAAAACAGACCTACACACAAGTGCAAGAAGACTCTTGAGCCCCAAATTTGACTTTTGGTTTGTAAGGCTGGTATAACTCTTTAAAAGATTTTCCTCAAGCATAGGTTAAAAAGGAGTTGTTACCTTTGTCCAGGGATGTCTTTGTTTGCTTCTATGCCTTTTGGAGAAAGACCTGTGAGTCTGACACTATGGCTGTGTAATTCTCCACAATTCTCTTCCAGATCTGGGACATGACACCAGTAGTTGGTTGCAGCCTTGCCACTGGCTTCTCTTCCCGCTGATCTCCTCCGTGGCAGGTTTATGCACCTTATGTACAGCAATATGCACCAAATGAATGGAATCCTCCTCAAGAATATTACTGCAAACACTGGTTGCTTGATTCTTCTCCTGCTGCTGTTCCAGGATGGACAGTGACCCTTGTAGAGCACAGCTTTTCTGTTGGGCTCCCCGGGAATCTCCGTGGTGCTGAAGTGTGGTTCTGCAGCCTCTCGGACTGACATAAACAGTTTCTCTGCAATATGACACCTGGATGGAAGGACCTGTTGTCTCTCAGTTTACATATGTAGTGTTAACAATGTGCTATCTCTGCTGATATATCTTGTACAGATACCTTGTAGCTAAAACATTACCTGAGTAAAATGAGTGTAGTAAATCCAATTTGTGCAAATAGTAAAATAACTTATTCTCTCTTCCAAAAAGCAGTTCTGTTGAAATGTTTTTGAGCAGTCACTGTCTAAATTTCCTCCAAAAGGTATGTTGGTTATTGCTATGGAAGGATGAGATAGTTTAAAGTGCAAGGTAGCTTCTTTCAGATGAGATAGTAAGAGAACCTTTGTTCACACAAGATCGTTTATTGGCTTTCTTGTAGTGTTTGTCTTCAAGTTCAGTTGTTAGTGAAATCACTTTTGTGGAACAGTTGTTCTGTGTAGGTAGCTGGTGAGTCTGCAAACAATCCTGGGCTTTTTGTGTAGTGTTTTAGCATAACTGATAAACCTTCTGTAGTTATGAAAATGTGCAGCCCACCAACTCTAAATACTGGCCACAGGTATGAGCCATGTACTTTGACAACTATAATGTTGTTAGAATGGAAACCTAAACAAATCTGTCTTATTACAAGGAACAGTAAAGAAAAAATGGCCAGCTAAATTTTAGAGATTTTTTTTCTGTGAAAGGGTGATATTCTTTAATGTTAGGGAATCTGTCTCTGCTAAAGTACAGCATAAATTCAAATACTGTCTTGATGTTGCTTAAAACAGATAAACACTGAGCAATAATTACTGAGGTACAGAACAGCTGCTTTTTTCCCTGCACCTAGGAGTGTTAATCCTGAGATATCTGTATTGAGCCTTTCCTTTTCAATGCTGGAGAAGTATGAATAAGAGCTGTGAGGCTTTTTTGACTGTGCAGTTGGCATATAAAGGAAATAGCCAGTGAGAGATACTGTCAGTAAACTGGTTTGTCAGTTGAGTGAATCTTCTAGGTTTGAATACTGTAAAGGAGAATTTATTTTGTAACTTTGGAAGCTAAGGTGATACATCACAGAGTTTAAGCTTGGAGCTATTAAGATTTATCTGAAAACAGATGCAGTTTGTGTGAGGACAAAAAAGGGTAGGTCAGCTGGCCTGGAATAGGTTGTGTTACACAATTATCCAAGGTAATACACTTTCTGGCAGAAGAGTTGAGGGTTAGACTGTCTTTACTTACAGCAACAATGAAGTGGTGCTATGAGTGTTAGTGAATTCAAGTTCTAGGTGTGTAACTTGACACTAGTAATCTGCATTGGACCATGCTGTAGGCTGAAGTAGATTAAGATCATTAATACACAATGATTCACTTGAATTTTAAGCCAAAAATCTAATATTCTCCAGAGGGCATTAGAATCTGGAATTTAATAGTTACTGTTGCTTTGCTTTTCCATGGGCCTTCTCCGGAAGTTTTGTGAAGAGTTTTTAATTTCCTAGCCTTATTGCGCCACTGAAGAAAAAAATAAAACCATCTTTTGTGGGGATCCCAAAACTTATCTTGCCTTCAGTCCAGGATTTAGCACTTGTCACACTGATTTGATTCAACTCTGGCTATATGCTGTAAAGCTTAGGCTTTTTGGGAAGGTTTATTTCTAAGTTGTTGAGAGAGTTTGCACTGGAAGAGCAGTTGCAGCTTTATGCTCTGAAGGCCTTCACCCTTCTAAACTAGGAAGGAAAGTGTTGCAGGGATGAATAAGCTCTGATAATTCTCTGCATTCACTTTCAGACTTTGTCCTGTCTGGTTCTGGAAGAGAACAGAAGCCTTCTTCCTTGCAGCATGTAAGGCAGAACATGAATTGCAGTGCTGAATTGTTTAATATCCCACTTTAGTGGGTTAGGAGGATCTAGGGTGTGAGTTAAGCTGGGAGATAGATGTAGATGTGCAATGAATACCATATTTTTCGACTCAGACATTCTGAAACCTATACCCGTGATGCTGAGGTATGACTCTTTTGCAGTTAGCATGCCAGAACTCAGCTTTTTTAGTTCTGATTACTCAATGTGCCCCTGCTCAGCACGCAGCTCCCCCCCTTCCCTGTGAATACTTCCTCTGCTTCTTTACATTACGTTTTTGCCACTAGATAATATATTCTCTACTGCCTAAGGAATCTATTTTCTATAACTGATATACTTAAAGATAGTGTTGGTTCAGATCTAATGACAATGATGGCCACTAAATCATTAGTCTTTTAAGTATGCTCTTGGTGTTGAATGAGTAATGCTCACAAACCACTAAAGAGAGAGTAGTTTTGTTTATAAACAACTATTTTGAAGGCACACGCTCTCTCATGAAACTGAACATACTTCAGCTGTGTCAGCTCAAGTGTGCAGTTACTGAGAAGCCTTGATGTGAAGCATTACAGATCTCGCTTGTGTAACCTCTTCCACTGGGGCAGGGAAGGGGAGCCAAGGGTACTAATATGTGCTAGTTCTTTCCTAGTTGTATTTCTGTACCCTGCATAGTTAAGAGAATCTAGATAAATCCTTTGTTCTTCCTTGTCTGTTTTTTAAACTTTGATTACATGTACAATAAAATATTTCTTGATATTCACTTAGTCTATTTGCATGATCCATCTTTTTTTCCATCCTGTGAAAGCACAATCTGCATTTTGTGCTCTGGCTCTTCCTTTCCATGCCCAATATACAAATTGTAGGTTCCTGGGAGAGCTTGTTGGGTATGATGTATTGGAACTGAATGAGCTGCAGCAGGTCAAAGGCCCACAGTGATCCCAGTGATCCCAGTTAGGGATGTGTAACCCCATCCTGTGTTCTGCTTGTCAGCTCATACAGACAGACATCTTCTCTGGTTCATCTGCTCCCCTTCAGAGCTCTGCAAAGGTTCTTACCTACAGAGTACCACAGGATCCTTTCCTGAGATGCCTTGGACCTGTCTGAGGGGCCAAAGAAATGCTAATTTTGCTGGATGGGGTGAGCATAGCCTACAATATAATATGTAGAGAGGACACAAACTGCAGCCACACAAGGTGGTTGCACTTACTTCATGATGCTTTCTCACAGAGAAAGGGTGAGGTCATTAGAAATTTTGCTTTCTGCTTCTATGCATGACCCTTTCCCCCCCAACACAGCAGCAGCTCTGAGTTGCTGTAATGAACTACCTGCTGTCTGACTCACATTTGTACCCAGGGCCTCTGACAAGTTTTAGTGTATAATCTGTTCACACAAAGAAGTAGAAACATATTCTTTGACTTACTCTTGATGTATTACATTAATTTTGATGGGATTGACTGGCTTGTCTGCAGAAAATTTGGTACATTCATTCCTAAATTGCTTTGTATCACAAAGATATTATGGGTTGTGGAGGTACATGGTTTTCTCCTCTTTACCTTGTTTATAGAGAAATACCCATTAGGGTTTAACTTGCTCCTAGCTTTGCTACTCTAGCTGTCTTTCAAGTAAAGATACTATGCCTTGCACTATCTATACTATCCTATTTTCAGCTGTTGTCAAAATCTACTTGTGTATATGTGTCAAAATTCTAAGTTTTCTTGAGCTCAAGTGCACCTGTGCAGCTGATCAAGAGTGGGCACTGCTTGCCTGTACTCCTTGATGGCATTGCTGCTAAGGATGGCTGGTTGTCAGTTCTAGTGCTGTCCTTTGCCTTTTCTATGTTCTCATTCATTTCTCTTTCTTTCTTCCATAGTGTATGGCTCCTTCTCCAGGTTTCCTCCACAGCAGCACATCTATGTTGGAGTTTGGATCCCTGAGACAAAGCTCTTGAAGCACAACTGCCCTTCTCACCTGAGCCTCCTGATCTCTGCAGTGATTTAATGAAGGATGGCCGAGGCAGAGCACATGGAAGGTGAGCATGGCTAAGGAAACAAGCACTTCCTTATCCTCAGTTACACAGCTCCATCCCATTAGGCACCCATAGCAGAGCAGCCATAACTTGGTGATTGGCAGGGAAGATGTGGAATAGACAGAACTGTCAATAGTCAGAGTTTGGAGAATGCCAGGGTGATTTCTGCAAGGGTAGAGAAATGCCAGGCGTGGGATGGTGTTTGTGGGATACTCAATTTAAAACTTGAACTCACAGGCATTAACTGAAGGAGAAACAAGGCTGTATATAGTGTTCATTACAGTACTTTTATAGAGAAGAAATGATGGGAGTATCAGCATGCTCACAGGCAGTGAGGGGTGCTTCAGTCCTCCTCCTCCAAAGCAGCAGTTCCCTGTGTCATGGTATTGAATACATCAACTGAGCACTCTGCTCTTTCAGGAGCACGGGTTGCCTGGGAGCACAGGAGCCTGAATGGGTTCCGATTTTACAACCAGGATGGAATAAAGAAAACCATCAAATAAACTGAGTAAAGTGTACAGGACAAAGAACTGACTGGCAGTGAGGTTAAGGCAGGCAGAGCTGTGATTTTGGGGAGGTGAGGAAGGGTAACAGTAATAGCTGTTAATCCAGCTGAACACAAGAGGGCTACAAGAACACGTTTTCTCCAGATTGAAAAAGAGCTTTGGTAATGCCTGCCTACCTTTTGGCATGCTTTTAGTTTTATACAGCTGGGAAATGAAATAAAATGCTAATTTACATCCTTTAAAAGCTTGTGTACACCTATCACTTCATGACAGACTATAATGATTTTGATTGCTATTTTTAACACTTTTCTAATACTTTAAACTACTTAAATGTTGAGACTACTTACTGAACATGTTGCTGCTGATAAGGTACCAACATCTCTGGCCCAGATACACAATTTGGTATGTGCTCTAGTGATATGAAATGCTTTGTTCTGCACTTAAATTGTGGAGAATCCAAATTATGTGAGCAAATAAGGAAAAGGGAACTTAGGAAAAGTAGTCTGGAAAAGTACAAGCCCTGCATAGTAACCAAGTGCAAGTGTTAGGTTGCTTCTCTATTGATCTAAAGTATAATTAAAAGCTACCTCCTGCAGCTGAATTTAAATTGGGCTTTTAAAGTTTTTTTCTTTCCCCCACAGACCTAGTATCAAGTGGTAAAAAACCTGCACAGCAGGTCTTCTATAAAATCACCAAGTGGAGTGTTCATCAGCTTCAACTCGCTGGTTTGGATAGGGCAACTTACCTGAAGCAGTCTGTGAGCTCAGTTCAGGTGCTGAAAAACAACACCAAAGCATCTGCTGGCTAGAATCAGAGTAAGCATTCAGTGTTCTGTCTCATTTGTTGTCTCAGTGTCAGTGGAAAGGCTTCTTTCTGCAATAAAAGGGTAGTTTGGGGGTTTTTTCAGAAGGAAAGCTTATGAAGTCTTGTTTAGGAGGAAGTAAGAATGTTAGACTTTGTTCATTCCCTACTGTTCTTTAGTAGTTTGTGTCTCTTAATTGAAGCTGACAGGATTTGTTTCTCTTAAAATGCACAGGAAAATAACTTCCCAATTAATTGTAAATCATTGCTGAATATGTATGTTTACTTATATTATTCAGGATTAGCTTCTGAAGTGCACAAGCTTGCAGAGATTAGGAGGATCCAAGACAAAGCTTGTTGAAGGTTTAGGCATCTGACATTTTAGCAATGACTTCTTTTCACATAAATAATACCCAAACCCTCCAAAACAGATACTGGGGAGCTAGGGAAGTTTTTTCATCAGGTATATGCACCTGTCACTGAATCCACTGTAACTCTTGTTGGGAATGTTTTCTACTGAATATGATGGGCTGGTAGGAGAGTTGGATATAAGCAAAGAGGATAAAATATGCCACAGCAGTAAAAAGCTCCTTGCCTCTCTTAAAAACCTGTTTCAAAGAACCCTTAAGAAAAAAAAAAATGTTTATACTCCTTCCATGCAGAAAAGGAAGCCAAAAAAGAAGGGTCTCAAAACTGCCTTTTGCAGCAGCTGTGAGTTAGAGAAATAAATATGCATTACTTTGCAAACATTCATGTTCAAGTTAACTAACTGGGCTTAAGGGAAGCACTGGAAGGAGTTCATGTTATGGCATTTTATTGACATAAGTTCACCCCATTTGTTCACCTGACACAACTGTGTGCCCCAGCTGCCTCCCCCTGCTCCCACTGCTGAGTGACACTAATAGCTCAAACTTCCCAGCTAGGAACTACTGATGGTTATCTTTTTTTATTAGAAAATTATACAGCTACACAGTGCTAGAGGCAGAGAAGCGGTGAGGGGAGAATTCCAAGTCCTTACCATGGCTAGTTAGGCAGTCATTAAGTGCAGCCTGACTTTCTGAGCTGGAAAGCATCTAATTTAGGCATGATCCTGGATGTGCAGGCTTGTTTCTTTAGGGCTTCTCTCTGCCAGCTTCCAAGATTGGCCATAATGGGCTGACTTTAGCCACTGCCCTTAATGTTCACTCTATGCATGTTGTGTTTGCTTCTGCTGCCACTTTTTTCTGATTACTTGCAGAAACACACAGGCAGCAGGCTGTTTCTCTGGAGTTTATGGCCTAATTAGGTAAGATCTTTGCACAGAAAAGTAAAATTATTGAGAAACGGTTATTAAGCAAAAAATATTATTGTCCATCACCTGAGTAAATTATATAGGTAGGGAATGAGGGGTATGTTCATCCTTTAATTTTAAATTCCTTTTGGAGATGAAAGTATTGATGCCTCACATCTGTAGTGCAGCTGCTCTGTGGTGTCTACATTCTTGTTTGTTATGCAAATCCAATTCTGAATGTTCTCTGAGACCTGGCTTTCCCAGAGCTGCATTGCTCTCTGTGAATACTCCCCTGTTCACCAGCAGAGTGTTTGGGGTTTAAGTGCAGAGTGTGTTCTGCAGAGGCACAGCAGGTAGAGCTGGGGCCTGCAAGGGACAGGGGTATGAACATGGTGGTGGGGAAGGCAGATGTTTGTCTCCTGGGAGAGGCAGTGTGGGTACTGTGGCACTTTGTGTGGGCCTTTCAGAGAATCTGGTAAAAGGTTTTGGTGTGCTTTCACAGATTCTGATTGTACCAAGTATGTATTTGGCAGGCTCACTGAAGGCAAGATGGTGCCCCAGTAAAACCAGTGATGCCAGTGCTGTTGGCAGCACAGCACAGTGTGTGCTGCACCCCTCAGCACGAAGGGTGAGGTGTTCCTGCCCTCTGGAGATGGTTCTGCTTTATGGGCCCAGGATGTGTACTTGGCAGAGGCCAGGGGCAAGTGAGCAGATGAAGTTCCACTGAGATCTGTGGGGCAGCTTTGTGTGTGGTGCACTCCAGAGTGAGAGCAGAGCACTGGGCAGGCGCTGAGTGTCACAGCACAGTGTGCAGTGTGCTGCTCAGCAGGCTGGGGCTGGAACATGCAGAAACCAGAACAGCAAGCAGCAGTGAAGGACACCAGGAACACTGTGTCTGTACAGACCATCCCAAAACTTCAGGAGGGCTGAGGGGAGCAGGGTCACGTACAATTAGGGAAATGTGGAAATTACCTCCACGCTGTTGAATGAGCATAAGGAGCACACACCTGAATTTGCACTCTGCTCTTGCAAATTTGCATTTCCAACTGGGAGCAGATTGCAACCCAGCTGCCCTCACAGCTGTACATGCACAATTGCTTTTGACCAGGAATCTCTCTCCCTTCTCTGAAGCCAGAGGCTGGAGAGGAGTTGTCGTTGACACCACAGGGATCTCTGAAGCCCCCAAGCCCCTTTGGATTTCTTTCCCTTCCTCTCTAATGGCTCACATGCACCACTGCACCCCAGGAGCAAGGCACAGCTCTTCCCTGCCTGAGCAGCTGGGATCCCTATCCTGAACTCATGCATGCTGTGTTCTGGGAGATGTCTCTCCTTTAGACTACAGACTTAAGCATGCTAAGTCTTTTCTTATGCTAGTATGGTAGTTTGCATCTGGATCAGACTCCTCATACAAGTTTGAGAAGCCTTAGGTCTGGATTTAGATCTTTTGATTGAAATGCTGAGTCTGTGTATGTTGCACATTCTTTTGGCACCAGCTGCTTATCAGCAAATCCCCGCCACAGGTTACAAGGATTTGCTTGATGTCTTGCCCTCTCATCCAGCTGCATGACAAAGCACCGGTGAGCAAAGCCCAGCCATTGAAGGTATTTAAACTATCAGAGTTCCATTTTGATGGAGATGGACACCAGAGCAATCATGCCTATAGATCTACCCGTGTCTTTAGGGCATGAATGCTTGACAGGGGTGTAGCTCCAGCCAGTGGATGACATGACCTGCGTTTTATTAATGTCGGGTTTACCCAGGTGGGAAAGGTGCCCTTTGAGCGGCTCAGGGCAGCAGGTGCGGTCACTCCGTGCGGGCGGGGGCTCGGCACACACGCTCACCGTCGGTCTGTGGAGCCGTGTCACTGCCCGTGGAGCCCTGCCCGGCCCGTGGAGCCGTGTCCCTGCCCGTGCCCGTGGAGCTGTATCCCTGCCTGCCCCTGCCCGTGGAGCCCTGCCCGGCCCGTGGAGCTGTGTCCCTGCCCGTGCCCGTGGAGCTCTGCCCGGCTCGTGGAGCCGTGGCCCTGCCCCTGCCCGTGGAGCTGTATCCCTGCCTGCCCCTGCCCCTGCCCGTG